>CM035124.1:5441039-5678539 GCA_020205555.1 Panax stipuleanatus
CATTCATTCATGGCCACAGATTTCATATTCATTGAACTTTACATATACAGGAGGCTAGGGATGGAGGACGTACGTTCAATGATTTTAATTTTTTTTTAATATATATATATATATATCAAAATTACTAGAAAACACCTACCAAAAAAAAATATACTAGGAAGCAAATGCTTAGGGTCCTCTTAACATGTGCCCTAAGGGCACATGCTAAGCACACCGTTCAAGAGAATATTCTCTTGAACTGCGTGCATATTCTCTTGATTTCTACATTTACACCAAGTTCAAGGGAATAAGCACACAATTCAAGAAAATATTCTCTTGAACTGTGTGCTTAACATGTGCCCTAAGGGCACATGTTAAGAAATTCCATTAACAATTACTCAAAGAAAAAAGTAGGCAAAAATAATAATGGTAACGTATTTAATTAGCATAAATAATTGTATTTTGTACATGGTTTATGCACAATTTATTAGGAACTGCTGAACTCGTTTCCGCAAAATAGGGGTCGAATGAAAAATATTTTTTTTAAAAAAAGGGCTGAATAAAGTCTTTGTCAATTTATTAAAGGGTCAAAACACATTAAAATTGCTTGTTCTCAGAATGCCCAACATCCCATTTTCTGAAGCTATGGCCCCTGCCTGCCTGCATGTTAAGAATAATGGGTTCATGGCCTCTAGCTCTCTCCATTCCTCGTCTTTTTCAACCAAAACAAACAGCATACACTTGACAGATAACACAACTACAGGCCCCTCTATTTCTTAACTCTAATTTCATTAATGCATGGATAGATCGACTTAACATGCGATATATTTCACTAATATTTTACACACACACACACTCATGTGAAATATATCTGCGAGATGATATTCATGTGAAAGTTATACATGTTTGAAATTCAACTTGATTCAAAAACTTAATCTCTCAAGTCTTGAGCTCATTTATGTATATTAATCATTTACTTTTTTATTATTTATCCGATGTAGGACTTCAACTCACTTATAATATCATAATAATCTCATTCTCACAAGTGAGTTCATCACATCAAGAGTTATCTCTCACTTAAACATTTCTATTTAATCATTGAAATACCAATTGTTGGCTAATCACTCTCGGTTTTTGGATCACTAATCCTCGGATAACCACTATCGGAACCAATTCTCGACTAAATTCATCGAGAATTCAACATCACTATCGGGAGCATCCAAAGGGAAGAACTAACCCTTCATCAAGAATTCACCACCATTGCGTTTTTTGAAGAGGTTTTTCGAGATTTTTAATTTTCGAACCACCATCGCGTATCTTTTGAAGAGGTTCACTGTAAGCCCCAAATTTTATGAATAAAGATTTAAATTTCTTTATATATTATTTTAAAATAGTAAGGTGTTGATTTGATAAATGTGATAAGTTATGGGTGAAATGTGCAAATATTTCAAAATAAGCAAGTGATTATAAAATATTCATTATTGTCAGGGAATATTCGTTTGGTCGTGTATTATTCTTGTTGTCGGAGAATATTCGTATTACGGCGCAGCCATTTGTGGGTCCCACAACGAAATAACTGTCGGATATAGAAAGAGACAGAAATAACATTTTTTATAAAATAACGGCGTAGTTGTTACCGTTAGTACTGTTGAAAATATCCGGTGGTTAAAATACAATAATACACGGTGTTGCACAGTAGCACACGGTATTGCACAGTATTTTGAATTGTTGATTCTTACGTAAGAAGACACTTACTCAATTATTGTTACAGTAATTACTGTTCAATATTTTATATTATTGATTCAATAATTGCATAATATTTTATTGGTTTAATATTTGCTACGTTGATATTTTATATTAATAAGTGCTACTTTGCTATTTTATATTAGTGATTCAATAATTGTCATTGCACAGTATTTTAAATTATCAAATCAATAATGCATATTATTTGAATAATATTATTAGATAGCATTATTGACAATGTCTAGAAAGTTCTATCGAGGAATTTTTAGCATGTGACATTTGTTGAAAGTTGGTATTTTATATTTTTCGATAAAATAATTCATTCAAATATATTATTATAATATTACATTATAGTAGTATGATGTGATTATAGAATAGTATGATTTTTATAATTTGAATGGTAACATTATTATAGTAAATTCATGGTATAAAAGTAAAATGAGGTAGAAGAGAACAAATTAAATTTAAATTCTTATGATCTAAGCAATGATGTCATCGGAACGATGAGGTAAGCAATGATGTAATCGAAACGATGAGGTAAGCAATGATGTCATAGGATTAATGATGCCATAAATTATGGCGAAAAGACTATTTTATCCTTACTCTGCCAAGCCTATAAATAGAAGCTCATTTCTTATTATTTCTCACCAATTCACTAAAGCTATAGAGAGAGAAAGTATAGAGAGAATAAGAGAGAAATAAAAAGAGTATTCTGCTATTACACTAGTGCAGTCTACAAATTTTTAAGGTAAGGGGTATTATTTCTTTCGTATTCATGAAAATAGTTATTTTCTTTCAATACTCGTAAGGGTTGCTATTTCATTCGTTATTATTCTGTGAGAATAACCTGTCTACGCGGACTACTGTCTGCCTGGTGAATAACCCTTCGTATTCAGTTGTTATTAAATTGTGAAAATAATATGTCTGAGCAGACTACCGCCTGACAAGTGAAAATTCAATTATAGTTTCGTATATTGTTACATTTCAGATTCCTAACTCTAAACTTACTACGGTAAATATTGCTTCTATAATTCCTGAAATGATCAGAAATTCCTTGAGTTTTGCGCTTCATCTAATATCATTTCACTGGAATATTGGTATGTGAAATTTTTATCTTTTCATGTTGAGTTACTATTCACGGTAAAAAAAATATTTTTTTCTTCCAAATCATCTTTGATTGGATCCAGGTTTTGATCTTCATTCTTGAACTCTGGATAAATTTTCTAATATTTCTCATTTATTTCCCTGAATTCGTTATTCGTATTATTTTTCATCATCCTCAGTCCTAAATAGTGATATAACTGAATATCTTTTGCGTGTAGTGCAAAGATGAATGATTACTTGATGAATATCTTTGGCTTGTAGTGCAAAGATGAATGATTATCTGATGAATATCTTTGGCCCGTAGTGCAAAGATGGACAGGTGTTGAGATGAACATGACAAACTGGTGATACAAATGAATATCTTTGGCCCGTAATGCAAAAGATGAATATTTGATTCAAGATGTATATTGATTGATGTTACAGGGATAAAATATTGATGATGGACTTTTAAATCAAAGAA
Organism: Panax stipuleanatus; assembly: GCA_020205555.1. Taxonomy (NCBI): domain Eukaryota; kingdom Viridiplantae; phylum Streptophyta; class Magnoliopsida; order Apiales; family Araliaceae; genus Panax; species Panax stipuleanatus. The sequence goes on from CM035124.1 coordinate 5,444,326, forward strand.
GATAGTAGACATCATTCTCTACTTAACTCTTCTAATGAATTGTTATTTTCGCTGCGAATATTGATCTAAAACGTGTTGTCCATAATATTTTATCTGATTTATTGAATGCTAACGATAATTTATTTTTCATTATCTTAGTCATAATATTCTTTACTAGGGCTAGTTGAGCTCACCTTTTTCTTCCATTGTTCTCTTCAGAAATGAGAATATCGCGGGTACTAGTTGGGGAATAGAGTGATGGTCTGAGTTAGAGCTGTAGAAGTCCTCACTATTTTTTTTAAAATAATGTGATAATAAATGTAACGAGAACTTAGTTTGAATGTTTATATTTTTTACATGTCTGTATTGACACTCACAGTTGTGTGGTCGTATTTTGCACTACCGTTTGATATGGAAGATTGTATTTGAATTTTGTACTATGTATTTGGCGACTCAAAATGGGTTGAGTATTGAACCTATTTTGGGGGCGTCGCATTCACCAGCCTTGATCAATCTTCCATAGCACTGATACCAGTTGTTTGGAGAAAATCGGGGAGCCCGCCCGTCCCGTGCGCATATATAAAACACTAATATACATGTTTGGAATCCAATTTGACCCAAAAGTAACATAGGGCTTTGGCCCAATAGTTATTCACATCCTTTGTGTACCAAGAGGGTGGAGAGTAATTTGAACCTTTGTAGTGCTAAAGTATTGTGTGTGAGTTTAAATTTTGTCTTAAATTAACAAAAATAATAAAAATTAAGCCTTTAGGTCTTGAATTCCATTCATGTATATATATTAATTCTTTATTTTTTTCATTATTTATCTGATGTGAAACTTAAACTCGCTTGTGATTCACTTTTTCATTGTTTATTCGACGTGAAATTTCAACTCATTTGTGATTCGTATTTTCATTATTTATCCGATATAAAACTACAACTCATTTATGATATCCTTTTATTCGGTGTGAGATTTTAACTTACTTGTAATATCCAACCATTAACCATTAATGGTGTCACAATTTGTTTAGCCTAAGAATATAAACTAAACAGACCCAGATATGTATACGTACTAAAACTAAACACCAAAAAATATGATAACGAATTAGAAGGATACAAGATTGATAATACCAAATATGATTAAGCAATTACTTCCAGAAATTAAAAAGGTATGTCCCATGACACGAGGCAGTAGAGTTATGGTAACATAATAAGCATAACATGATACACACACAACACACACATCCTAATAGTAGCGCACGGTAAAAAAAACACTTAGCGTTTATCACTACAAGTTGTTGATACATAATTGTAAATCCTAAACTCTGGTTAATAAAATTTAAATTTATTGGTGAAGTCAGACTCATTATGATAAGTGTATCCTATTATTAGTAGCGGACGTTAAAGTATTTTTTTATCGTCCGCTAGTAATAGTAGCGAATGTCGATTTTTAGTATCTAATCATGGTCGATTTTTAGTATCTAAACAGATCCAACGGTTGTTGGCCGATCCTTCAAATAAAACTATTTGAAGGATTCCTCAACTGAAGAGGATTGATATATATATATATATATATATATATATATATATATATATATATATATATATATATATATTGTTGGTCCAACGGCAATGGATAAGGCTCAAATGATGTAGTGGAATGTTAGATGCATGTTATTTCAACTGCATTGTTGACCAGATCAATCTCCCTTGTAATTTTAAATTAACGAACTTGCAACTATATACATATACTACATATATATATATATATATATATATATATAATGATTAGTTTTCCAACTTCACAAATTATACAGTAAAAACAATTGTCATTGTTTTTTCCCTTTTACCTTTTCTTTGCTTTTTCCTTTTACGTGCTCCTCCTTTTAGATATTGAGTTGGATTTGGATTCGGATTTGGTGGGAGTTGATTTCAAATCCAAGTTTCACAAAAGTTTGTAATATAATGAATATATATAGAGTCCATCAGGAAAGGGGTTAAAAATTTTAGGAATTTCTTAATATGTGCGGCACATGCTAAGCACACAGTTCAAGAGAATATTTTTTTGAATTGTGTGTATATCTCTTGAACTTGTGTAAATGTAAAAATCAATAAAATATGCATACAGTTCAAAAGAATATTCTCTTGAATTGTGTGCTTAGCATGTACCCTTAGAGTACATATTAAGAGGACCCAAAATTTTAATATAGCCAGCCACTCACAAGAAGGGGACTTAATTCAACTCAAATATGAGATTTTTTGAAACATGTCGTAGTCTTGTGGGACTCACCTGGCAACAGTCAAAATTTTAAATTCACAATGGACGACTCACACATAATACATATTTTGAATTTTTTTTAATTAATCTTTAAAACCATTAAAAATTGACAGTAGTGCAGGCTACCTAGCTCTCTATAAATAGAAGGGGGAGGGGGGGGGGGGGTATAAGTTATAACCTTGTTAATTCCCCAGGCACACAAACCTCTCATCAGTTTATGATCTCTCTCTCTCTCTCTCTCTCTCCACTCTGCTTTTAATTATATCTCTCTAGCTATCTCTTTTAATTAATTTTTGGTTTCATTAATTAATTGGGCTGGCTAGCTTAGCTGTACGTAGGTAGTTTAATTGGTTAAATTTGTTGAAAAAGAAATAAAGAAAATGGTGTCGAAGGTGGACGAAGCCATGAAGAAGAAGAGGCAGCAGCAGCAGCAGCAGCAGAAACAGCAACAGATAGTAGTACTACAATGCAACAAAGGGAGAGGTAGCAAGTTCAAGCGGAGTAGTTCCAATCTTGAAGAAGATGGTGTCTCATCAGCAATCCTCTTGCTGGCTGCCATCGCCTGCACCCCCTCCTATCCTATCTTTAATTAATATATATATATATATATATATATATATATATATATATATATATATATATATAATGTAATGTAACTAGCTGTGTCCCGTGCCTCTAGTACTACATCGACGGTGTGATTTATCTCAAACTTTGGACGACCCAGATAATTTATTGAGTGATCTAGAAATTCAAAATCATTTGTATGGCACTACATTGACGGTGTGATTTATCTCAAAGTGACTTTGGACAGTCCAAATAATTTATTAAGTGAGATAGAAATTCAATTTGTATTTTATTAGATAGATTAGTATGGGTTAAATAAAAATAGTGGTACTAATGAAACACAGACCATCTATGCTTACAGCTGTATTCATCAGGGCTTAAATTAAGTCCAATCAATAAATGGGCTTAAATTAACACCCATCTAGCTACGACAAAGGAAGGGGTACAAACACAAATAGGGCTCAAACCCCTAAAGCTTAAATTCAAGAGGCGGTGGGCTCAAATAGGCCTTTCATCAAATGTCCAATAGTTGTTTTCTTTGATTAATAATGGAACAATTACATATAATAGTACATTTTAATAAAATATTACAAAAAAAGTACATAAATAAAATATTTACAAAATTAATGCATATGCAATACTTAATTACAAAAAGAGTGCAATCTTATCCCTTTAATTATGGCCACGATTATCTCTCTTATCTCTCCCATGATTCTCTCCACTCCATTTCCGCCTCCCTTCTCCTTCTCCTCCTCCTCCCCTGCCCCACCCCCTCCTTCTCCCTCTCCCTCTCCCTCTCCCTCTTCCTCCGCCTCCCATCTCCCTCCCCCTCCTCCCGCCCCCGCCCCCGCGCCACCCCCTCCCCCGCCCCCCGCCTCCCGCCTCCCCGCCTCCCCACCTCCCCTCCTCCCGCCTCCCCTCCTCCCATCCCCTTTCTCCTCCCGCCCCCCTTTCTCCTCCACCCCATCCCTCTCCTCCCGGCCCTTTTTTCTCCTCCCTCCGCCCTCCCCCTCCTCCCGCCCCCCTTTATCCTCCTCCCGCCCCCGCCCCACCACCTCCCCTCCCTCCGCCTCCCCCTCTCCCACCCCCTTTCTCCTCCCCCTCCTCCCGCCCCCCTTTCTCCTCCCCCCCCCCCCCACGCCCCATCCCCTCCCCCTCCCTCTCCTCCCGCCTCCTTTCTCCTCCCTCCGCCTCCCATCGCCACCGGTCCATTTTTCACCTTCACCGGTAACCAAACCTTTATATGTTGGTAACCAAACAGTCATACCAAGGTAACCAAACATTTATACCAAGGTAACCAAACATTCATACCAAGGTAATCGAACCTTAATATGAAGGTTTCCTTAATATGAAGGTTCGGTTACCTTGTTATAAAGGTTTGGTCACCTTGGTATGAAGGTTTGGTTACCTTGGTATGAAAGTAACCAATTCATTTTTATTAGGTTACCAATTTATTGGTAACCAAAATTCATGCAGTTGGTTACCAAACCTTTCGATAAGGTAACCAATTCAGTTTTATTAGGTTACTAATTTATTTTGAATGTGATGCAGTTGGTAACCAAACTTCATGTAGTTAGTTACCAAACCTTTTGATAAGGTAACCAATTCAGTTTTATTTGATTACCAATTTTATTTTGAATGTGATGCAGTTGGTAGCCAAACTTCGTATAAAGGTAACCATTTTAATTTTTGTGGGTAACCAAATCGTCAAAAAAAATACAGAATAGCAACTCCGGCGATATAGCGATGGTGGCGACGGCGGCGGCGGCGGGAGGCGGTGGAGGAGAATGATGAACATTAACTCCTTTATTATTTTTTGTTTTAATTTTCTCATTTTGATTTGAATTTTGAATTGTGGATTTGAAATTGTTGTTAGATCCAAAAGATTTGAATTTGAATTATTAATTATCCTTGATTTTAGGTTTCCTTATTTAATTTGAAATTGAATGGTTTGAATTTTTTGCACTTTTTTTGTAATTATTTTGTGGATGCACTTTTTTTGTAATTACTTTCTAAATGTTGTATAGTTCTGTAAAGTACTCATTAATAATTGGTGTCTTGATGGATTAAGGAGTTGTTGAATGTGATATAGGTGATTTATCACCTTTATGTGGCAAGTGGCATATCATCAAATATATATTTGAGTTGTTTCCATCTGACTTATCACCTTAAGTTAAATTTAAAATACTTGTAAAATATAAATCTAGTTCTTAAACATATATGAGAATAAAATAATCATTTTACATCAATAAAATAAATCAGATCCAACCTATTATATTATAAGAAAAATAGAAGCTCTTGCAATGCAAAATATGAAAACATCTCATTCAAACCAAAAGAAATAATAATAATAATTTTGAATCCCTTCATAATAATTACTAATAAAAAAAAAGCAAATAATTCTACCAAAGTTGAATAAGTTGAGTAAAATTCAGTATTCTTAAACAATTAGGGGAAGAAGAATAAGAGGTAAATAGAAAAATAAGACCTTTAATCACGTGTCCATCAATTACCAAATTTAATAGAATTCAATGCTAAGTTGAGAAAATTAGTATCAAGACAAAAATCAAGTGTGCTTTTATATACTTTAGTAGATGAATAATTTTCATTAATGTTTTGAATTTATTATTTTAAATACAAGGAGGAGTATGAACAATTCTCATTATTATACTTTGAATACATATACAAATAAGTATTAAGTGCAGCATTAAATGCATAAATTAGCGAAACTATCCTTTTTAATTACTTGTTAAAAATATTTAATTATGCTACGTGTGTGTATGTGTGTGTATATATATCTATGACCAATTCTTTAGACTGCACACATATTTATATTAGTTGATATAAATATGTAGTAAGAGGGACAGAGATTAATTCAAGCAAGCCGGCCACTCAAGAGAAACTAGCTAGCATATTAAAAATAAGTTATAGTGGAGTAGTATGTATGAATTTTTGATCTTGTTGAAAACCTTGTGGTAGTTAGAATAGATATAGATCAAATTATAACAAATTCAACCTCGGACAGTAATTAATGTTTGTCACCAAGGAAATATGCTAATTGTATGTTCTTGTTAGTCGGATAGTAGGGCTAGATGCTGAATCTGCTGCACGGGTGCCCGCCTGGGTGGCATCGGAAAAAAAATAGTATATTTATGAAAATATTAATCCTATGGTATGGTATGGTCCAAAACTACAAAAGTTAATAATAATGCCTTAATTTCCTGATGTTTTTTTGTCCAAAAAAAAAAATTCCTGATGTTTAAGCATTTTAATATACATTTTTGCACCTCACCCTCTTGTTCATGTGTTCTTTACTTCTTTTTTAATGTCACAATTAATTTCTCAAGCTAGCAGGCCAAAAAGGCCATATTCAGAAGCTAATTTTTTACAGCAAGGACAATCTGGATGGGTCCAGGATGACAAAATGAGGGAGGGAGGGAGGGAGGGAGGGAGGGAGGGAGGGAGGTTTAAATATATTTTATTAATTGGATGGGACCCACAATATTGTTGTATCTCATCAAGAGGTTAATTTGGATCCGGTTACCATGGAGTTAACTTCATGGGAAGTTGGTTAATTGGCTAATACAGTGCTAACACGTAGGGAGAGATCATCTTACGACCTGTGTGTCGACATTGTATTGATCAATTGACCAAAATTAACTTCATATTAATCACTCCCTATTAATTTGTTGTAAGATCGATCTCTTAATTTATTCTTTGGAATATATATGTTTAGCTCATAATCATATACATGGGGTAGGACCAGTTTTCTGCAGCAAGATTTAAACACATTGGTTTCTGCTTGTATATATAATCAATCAATTAAAAATGGAACTAACTGCCATCATTATTTTTAATTTGATCAATGAACTTAAAAGGGATTTAGGCTTTATAGGGGGTATTAAAGAGAAATGATTGTATTATATATATATACACTGTTGGTTGTGCTTCAAAATTCATACTTTTGGCAAAGTCTCACATTGCCTATTTTGAAAACATTTATTGTATATATTAGTACATTTTGGTGTAGGCTTAATAATATCAATATGGTTGAAAAAATAGGAATGGACTCGCGCATATGAAGATGCTAAAATTCCTATATGTATTTTTTATTTATTGTTTTCTTAAATATCTATTTATTTATTACCAGTGGGGGCGAAATTACTTTTTAGGATAGTAGCCTTGCTATGCCTTGATATTCAGATAAATTGTTCCAATTTTACGTTCTGTTCGTCTTGTTAATTCTGCAAATACTTCAACATATACTAATCGTACTATCCGTGCCTCCGGCACTACGTACGAAAGAGAAGGGGGAGGAGAGATTGTCAGCGCTAGAGAACGGAGGAGGCAGAGGGCGAGCTCGGGAGGAGAAAGAACGGAGGAGGATCTGAGAGTGAGAGAGAACAATTTTTTTTCCTTTGAAGTTAAAGAAGATATAATGGACGGTGAGATTTATGCCAAATTTTGGACGATCCTGATCGTTTATTAGGGTGAGCAGGAAATTCAAAATCATTTGAGCATTGCCGATGGACAAGGCATTAACTCCCAAACTCGTGGAGAATACATAGCTAGCCGCGTCTTTTGATTGATCTGTGTTTAAACTCTTTAGTGGAGACAATTTCTTTTTGTCTCAACTATCCATAGGGACTTTATTTTTTAATTCCAGCAGAAATGCATAGTTCTCATCGATTTCCAAGAAGATTTCTTTTTCTTTTTTGTTCCTATTTAAGTCATCCTTGCTTGGTAGAGGGTTCTTTCAGAGCCTTATTGAATATCTTTTGATTAAGGAAAGAGAGAGATACATCAAGACAGACAGACACAAAGAGTTTGTGCTAATGGCTCCTTGTTTCTCGGCCCATGTTTTGTGTAATGACGAACCTACTAGTGTTCAGTTGAGCGGCCTTGATTCAAGACTTTCAGCCATGGCTTTTTATCCTTATCCTTGTCCACCCATTTTGGAGAATGCTGTCTCGGTCTGGCTCCCAACGTTATCCGATGAAACTGGTAACCATAAGAGGCTAAAAAGAACCACTAGCTTAGGAGAATTCCTTGAAACTAGTAGTACTAATATCCTTAATAGTGGCGATAGCATTAGTATTAGTCGTACTAGTAGCACTAATAGCTTGCCAAGGCTCCATTTTCGGGACCATATTTGGACTTACACCCAAAGATACCTGGCGGCTGAAGCTGTCCAAGAGGCAACGGCATCCATTATTGGTTCCGAGTCTAATGGTGGAACCAAAGAGGATGGAAATGGGGACGGAATGAGACTTGTCCAACTTCTCATATCATGTGCAGAAGCTGTGGCCTGTCGCGACAAGTCACATGCCTCCACTTTATTATCTGAGCTTCGCTCAAATGCTCTAGTCTTTGGCTCCTCTTTTCAGCGGGTGGCTTCTTGTTTTGTCCAGGGGCTTACTGACCGGCTGGCTCTGGTTCAGCCACTAGGGATAGTCGGTCTAACTGCACCCACAATGAACATAATGGACATAGCCTCGGAGAAAAAACAAGAAGCCTAACGCCTTGTCTATCAAGTTTGTCCACATATCCAGTTTGGTCACTTTGTGGCAAACTCATCAATATCGGAAGCCTTTGAGGGAGAGAGATTCGTTCATGTGGTGGACTTGGGCATGTCCCTTGGTTTGCCACACGGGCAACAGTGGCGTAGTTTAATCCACAGCCTTGCAAATCGTGCTGGCCAACCACCACGCCGCCTTAGAATAACAGGGGTAGGCCACAATGTCGAACAATTCCATATCATTGGCAATGAACTCGAGGCCTATGCCCAAAGCCTTGGAATAAAATTTGAGTTTTCAGCGGTAGAAAATAGCCTGGAAAGCCTCAAGGCTGAAGACATCAAACTCCGTGACAATGAAGTCCTTGTGATCAATAGCATCCTCCAGCTGCATTGTGTGGTAAAAGAAAGCCGGGGTGCATTAAACTCGGTTCTCCAAATAATTCACGAGCTCTCCCCAAAGGTTTTAGTCCTTGTGGAGCAGGATTCGAGCCATAATGGCCCCTTCTTTCTCGGAAGATTCATGGAAGCCCTGCATTATTATTCTGCGATATTTGACTCTCTTGACGCAACGTTGCCTAAATATGACACGAGGCGCTCGAAAATCGAACAATTTTACTTTGCTGAGGAGATAAAGAACATTGTAAGTTGTGAGGGGCCAGCGCGGGTGGAGAGGCATGAGAGAGTGGATCAATGGCGTAGGAGGATGAGTCGAGCCGGATTTCAGGCAGAACCCATTAAAATGATTGCTCAGGCCAAAGAGTGGCTAGGAAAACTCGACATTTGTCAAGGGTATACCATTGTGGAAGAGAAGGGTTGCTTGGTGCTTGGGTGGAAATCAAAGCCTATTGTGGCAGCTTCTTGCTGGAAATACTAGAACAAATTCGGATAAAAAGTGCCGAAAGAAAGAAAACAAAAGAAGAAAAAAAGAGTGCAAGGTTTTATGGGAATTGTTGGTGGAACCTATATGTAAAAATTGAATTAAAAAAAGAAAAGAAAAAAGGACTAATGTGCAAGCTACAAAAATGTAGCAACCACATTCAGTAGGTTGAAGACATACTGAATATGCGGTGAGAATAAGAAACCCGAACACTACTAGTTTATGACCTGTTGAAATGGTGGTGAACCCATGAAATCAATCAACTAGAGTTATTGATTTGGTGTGCAGAGTAGCTAGGGTGTAACTCAACGTACGTATATATTTATGGATTTGTTTCATTCTTTGATACTAACGTAAATTTACGACGAGGAAGATGTAAATTCTGCTATAAATATAAATATGTATGTATGTACGTACGTATATCCAGTTTTGTATCAAGAATTACGAGGAAATAAACTTGTTTCATTTTCTCAGTTTATAAAACTATCACTCATCCTTAATTTTCCTCTCCCACAACAACCAACTCTTTAAGAAAGACCAAATTAACCAATCAGAGAAAAATGCAGGTCTCTTAAAGCCAAACCGAGGATGGCTAACAAAATAGTTCATAGTGCTGCTGCTGCTGCTCAGTCAATTACAATACACTTCCTGGCTCCCAATTAAAGTCTTTACTCATAAATACAATGCCAAGAACCGCAGGGAGTAACTGCTATCTTGTGCCACTAACCAATTGGCAATCATTAGGAATATGAGATTTATCAGAAGGAAACACAACCATTCTCTATTACCATTTCCTGTGGATTTTTTAGCTGTGCAATTACCTTTCTTTACTTTCAGTAATTGAAATATCACAATTATACAAGTCATAGTAAAATGATAAATAATTATGCCCTTGACTCTTCAGGTGGGTGAACTATACAGTCTATAGAAGAATGAATGCCCATGCTCATAGGCCTTCCTCCTGATTCCTTCCAACTTCTAACTTGTCAAATATATGAGACCGACCCAATCCCTCACTAATGTCCTACTACCCAAAATGATGCACTTCCAGGTTGTAATAACAAAAAGAGAAACAAATTTCAAAATTCCACCAACAACAATTACTCTCTTCGCAATAATCTTCTGAAATACCCACGTCTGCGCACCTTAGTCTTGAGATCCTTATCTGAAACAGAAAAGAATAAAATGTTAATCACAAACTTGGAAACTAGAGAAAAGTGAAATAATGACAATGTTTCACTACATGGCCATGCAGCTAGGGGTCTTATACCTTATCCCACCTGATATAGTGATGAACCATCTCACTTACTTGGGATCAACCTCCTATCCCAACAGAACAGGAAATTATAGGTTGTAACACACAGACTCGATACCACTGTCCAAAAAGACTTGACTAAAGGCCAAGCCAATTAGATGGTTGTCCAATTTAGGGATCTTATTATGCCCATCACAAACACAAACAGGGACTAAATTAACAACTCAGTAAAAGTAATAGGATTAGAAACCTTTTAGTCTGCCAGCATAGTACAATGCTTCTTCAGCGATGGGCCTCCATTGCTCTGCGCATGAGTAGTTGATACCAAGACCGACACTAAGTCCTCTCAACAGATGTACTGTGCGAAGAACAGAAAAAAGCTCCTCCGGAAAAGCCTGTCATCCACAAGTCTAAATAAGGTACAACAACATAATAATATCAAAGAGTACATACACTTGAATCTTCAAGGACTAATACATACCCGAACAGAAATTTTTTTAATTGAAGATCCCTCTGAAAAAGGTTGCAACATTGTTACACCAGGTGGAAGCTTTGAATCAAACATTGTCTGTGCCAACTTAAGCATTTCTATCTCTTCCATCTCACATAATTTTAAAGTATCTATGCCAAGCTCCCTGATGTTGATGATAATAAATAAAGAAAATGTTGTGTTATAATTTTAGTTTCACTGATAGGTAAGAATGCCCCAATATCTTTTAGTTTCACTGATAGGTAAGACTGCCCCAATATCTTTTAGTTTCACTGATAGGTAAGACTGCCCCAATATCTTTTAGTTTCACTTATAGGTAAGACTGCCCCAATTTTAAGAAGATAAATATAAAAAGATCAACCCGACTTCAACTATATAGCTTGACTACGTGCGCTTATGTTTCCCTCTGTGTGTGAGTGTAACAGCCCGGAAAAACATTCCAACTTCACCTTTTAAACATTGACTTCCCATGTGCACAACGGCTACTCCACCTTTACTAGATCATTACCTCTACTAGCCACAGTTCAATTGGCAAGGTGGAAAACACAGAATAGAGGAAATGAGAGGAAGTCGAAGGGAAAGGACTTTCTCACACCTGTTAGAGAAAAAGAAAAGAAAAGAAAAGAGAGGATAACCTTTCCATCCCTCACACCATGCTCTTTCATTCCAAAAGTGTGATAAAAGGACGAATTTGCAGCATACCATTTATATTTCTCTTCCCCCCCCCCCCCACCCCCCACCCCCCCAAAAAAAATTCTTTTATGTTTAAGGTCATTAGAGTGCAGTATAGCAACACTCTCTCTGTACTTTTTTCTCTGTTAAATAACTAAACAAGGCACATTCCTTTTCTAGGGATAACTTAACATTCCTTCTACCTTTGTCTTCTATTTTTTGATTTATCATAACAAACGAAGTCTTCTATCAGAGTTTAAACAAGTTAGGAGCCTACTTAATACCTGAAGCTCTCTGAAGCCCTTAGAGGATCATCATCGGCCATAGCAAGAACCAGACTAGCATATCCGAGCCTCAATTCGTCAGGCAGATCCTTCACTTGCCCATAATCAAGCAAGGCAATCTAAATTAGGAAAAACAGGTTTTATACATTACTGGACATGCGAATAATAAATTTTAATGTATTTTATTTGGAAAGTAAAAATGTTAGAAGATGGATAAGTGAGTAACAGGGCAGCCCACTTGCCTGTGAACCTTTACAGACCAGAATATTTCCAGGATGCGGATCTGCATGAAAGTAACCACTCTTCAGTATCATTTCACCATATGCAAGCGTCAAACTTTCAAGGATGTTCCTGCATTGAAAATATATTAGCATGATTCATGCTTCCCATCCATCATTTCTGCAGTGCGAAAGAACTGAAGGAGCAATTAACGGAGCCTCCTAGAACTAAATTGCAATAATAATATACGAGAAAACTTTGCTCTAAAAAATTATGAAAATTCAAATCAAAGAAACATTAATATAGAAAATCAGGAAATCCTAAAAATCAAATTATGCCTTTGGAAGCATATTCGAGAAACAATTACTTTGTGACTAGCGCATAACATGAAATTTGGTTCAGTTATGGGTTACTGAAAATTCTTCATAGATAAACAAATTTCATGAGGTTTCTATGCAAAGCACATATATCTGTAATCTGATAAACCTATACCAGTGCATGTCAGAGCCTGTAAAAAGTACACCCTTAGAATTACATAACCAAGTAATAGTTACACTCACAAAGGATCTGAGGCAGTTAAACTATGCAAATATTCATCTGCTTGAATTCTTGCCATTAAAGGCAAAACAATCATAACTTTTCATTGGATGTATTATCAGGTTACAGTGAATTTTCACCTACTTTGATAAGCAACATTTAACTTAGATTTAATAATCATTAGAAGATACTATCCACATTTCTCATATTAAAATTCCTGCAATCATAATTAATTCTCACCCTGATTTAACGATTTTCAAATTAAGTTGCTACTTAACATACCCAAAAGATGAATACTGCAGTACAGGATTGAGCTGTAGGATTAGAGATAGGTAACAAGGTGATAAGTTTCCAACGTAAGAAGAGAGGTCCCAGGAAGTAGATTAGAAAGATAAATACTATTCAATTTTAAACAGAAGCAGGGTTTTAAAGAAATATAGGGGGGTGGAATTAGAGTTCTGTGCAGTTTGAAAGATCAAGCTCATGAGAGAGGTAGGAGATGAGAAGTATATAACTATTGGCTATGTATGAATATAATAAGCAGAATTTGTAAAATTAGACATCATACTCTCTGGGCTATCTAGGGGCTTACTGCTTTGCAGCTGCTGCAATCTTACCACCAGGATTTATGCCTCTTTTCGCAATTTCATCTCCAAGCTTCAGAATGGGGATTCCATCCATATATTCCATCACCAAGACCCTCCTATTAAAAAAAATCAGCATATGATTATAGTTCCACAAGAAAAATGCAGCAAAATAGTTCAGTTTTAGAAAAAATAATTTTTAAAAAGGAGGAAAAATTGAGTTTAATTTCTTGAATAAAATGAAAAGATGGTCATGCAGTGCAGTAGAAAAAAGTGCTTGATTGGCATGAAGTTGTTTAGTGAGAGAATATTATAAACATGAGAAATGATATATACAAGAGTATCACATAACAATATAAAACATGGAAAATGTAACTAACATTAGAAAGATTTGAGGTTACATAAGAAATCAGTCTTTGAAAATAATTTCATATTATTAGGTCCTATATTTAAATACAGCATTTTCTGGTCAGGAAATAGATGTTTACTCAAATTATCATGATAATATATTATGTGATTAGGTTTTCATCCTTTCAAAAGCAATTTCTTCAGATGAAATATGAGATTCCAGACTTATTATACAAACAATATTCCAATAATCCATGGTCTTAAATATTTTGCACCTTACCATAAAAATAGTTTGCTCTTGTTATAATTCTGTAAGGGATCACCCTTTCAGAGTTCCGCTTATTTCCTTTAGATAAAATCTTCCAGAATTACTTACAAATTTGTCAACTAGTAAGACCATATGAGACATTAGGCTGTTCACAATAATGAAGAAATATTATGAAGCAAAAAATAGGTGTTAACAGTAATGTACTTTTTAGTTCTTTACATATTCCCATATGGTAGCAACCAGCAAGTATATGTGTACTTGTTATATGGTGGGGTCCAACAACATAATGTTCACAAAGAAACCTTAAAAGCTTTAATTGGCTAATCCACAAAGCTCATGGATTGAATCAGTAGGAGACTACTAGAGCTTAAAACTCTTTAACTTAACTTGAAAACTCACAAACAGTCAATGCACAAACACAGTAGAATCAACACTTAACTAATTTTTGCCTATACCAAACTTTCTAAATTCCACAGCAACCTCAACATTAGTATTACAAGTATTAGCACCAAATGCTGATCTTTTTAAACTTTGTCCCATCATTGTTTATTACAGTGAAAACCACAAATTCAATCTCAACAAGTCAAAACTTGCACAAGGGCATTGATGCCACTAATTTCAGTACAAAAAAGCATAAACAACCTAACGTAAAGTTAAACAATAACATTTGACCAACTTTGACCTAATAAGACAATTAATTTTGGGGAAAAAACACATCTCAGATACAATATCTCACAAAAGTAGGTTTAAAGTTTAAACACTACACAGCCAAAGAAATTTTAAGATAGAATAAAAACAAAACAAACTTTAATAATCTGGTAAACATATGATAAACTCAAGGTGTGAAGAAAATAACTGAACTACTCAGATAAATAAAACATACTGGAGTTACTTGTTAATAAGCATAAATCATGCATTACAATAGATCACATAATTTCAGTTATTGCTAGACTTTGTGAATTCCAGCTTAAGAATAATGTAATAGAAATGAGCTTACCTAGTTACCAAGTCCCTTATCAACCGTGGCACCTGAACAGGGGCTTTTTTCTTATTGCTATATAGAAAACATCGAATTCTTTCCATAGCATCAGCCTCCCTCTTAAAGTCAAATTCATACCCTATCTTGAATGGCATAAATTACATCAAGATTATCTTCAAAAAATACGATCTCATAAAACTGGAAGAAATGTTGTATGTACTTAATGCAAAGGTAATCAAACTCATGGTACATAATTTTCGTTACAGAGAGATATGAGGATGCATTCAGCATATGGCCACAACTTTATAAAAATATATAAATACACATATTAATTAATTTTTCCTTTTTAATTATAGTGAGTAGAGAAGGGATAGAACCCAACCTCAAACTCTATAAGGAAATAAGTTCGTCAGCTACAAGAAAATGCCTCCACTAAGGTTGTGTTTGATAAAATTGAATATTAAGATCTGAATAGTTTAGAAATCTGAATAATATAGATCATCTGTCTAGAGTTGTAACTGAATGAAAAAATATTGTTTGATAATTATTTTTTTCAAAATGTCTGCATAAGAGTATTTTACTTTTTTAACCCTTAAGCAAAAAAACCTCACTTCCCCTTAAAATTACCCCCTCCCTTTATTCCCTCACTCCCCTAAAGTCTCTCTCAGCTCCCTGTTTTTCCCCATCCACTGCCTCTCTCTCTCATCCTTCTCTCCGTCTCTTCTTTTTCTCTCTTTTCTCATTTCTTCTTTTTCTTCTCTCTTTTTTTCTTCTTGTCCGGATATTGTTAGGCTAGATGACGAAGTAGATCAAAGACATGGATTTGTGCTTGGAAGATTTTTTTTTAAAATAAAATTTATTCATGGTGAAATTATAGATCTGGTTTGTTATTCTGGGATATATGTATGAATGTGATATGGTGAAATTGTAGATCTGATGTTTGTTCTTCTGGGTATGGGTATATATGGAGTTTTTAATGACAGATTAATAGCGGATTATTGGAAGATGAAGGAAGAAGGAAGTAGATGTTAGATTCAAGAATATATGGTACCCAAAATTCAAATCAACCTCCATAAAAATCTTAATTCATGAACTTCCTGAATCCTTCGTTGAAATCTTACCCACTTTGAAATTTCTTGATCTGCAGATTAATTAGGGTTATTGGAGATAAAAGAGGAATTTTGGAATATCGAAGAGGTCATTTTTGTCCAAAAAAAGTCAATTTCGTTCAGATGTGCCTCTAAATTGTTAAGATTTAATTTTGAGTCTTACTGATTAAGAGGCATTAAGAGGCAAAAAAAATATTACCTAACAAGAATTGGCTCTGACCGAATAAGAGGTACACCTATTAAGAGGCAATAATTGGTAAACAAACAGCACCTAAGGCTTAATATTCTGACAATTCCCATGTAAGGGAGGGTCTATTACCACTTCACCTAGCTTGTTGGTAATTGGTAACATAACTTGAGTTCAACACCATATTATATATACAATTAATGGCAGCGGTGTCAACAAATATTCTCAAGGAAGAATTTTCTTTCAGCAAGATACAATTATTTTTTATCTTAATTAGGAAATGATTTATTAGCTTAAACAAGAAAATTTTAGTCAAGGTCAAGGTTCACCTGTTTCTCCATTTCCTTGGTTAAAGAATACAGATCAAAATTAATATCTGTCTTTTGAATGTATAAAGCGAAAGCTTTCAAGTTTTGGATATCTGTCATCATCAGATCCTGAACCCCTGGATGTTGCACCTATAATACATATAATTAGAAGTCAAACATATTTAGGCTGCAAACTAATTCCCAAATAGCCTTACCTTGACAACTACATCACTCTTATCACCTCTTAGCCTTGCTCGGTGAACCTAAAATGCATATAAAAGATAGATAAGGTATAGCTCTTTAGGAGAGCATTAATGCAAAGCTCATTTAATTTTGGCCATCTAGATCAAGTACAGAGTGATGAGTAATAAAATCATGGAAAGATCGGAAAACCTTTTAATATTGTGATATTTCTTGCACTTGGTGGGTTACCACTGTTTTTTAACTCCATATTCAAGCAGAACTAGAGTCATCTTTACTTGTTATTTAAAATATAAAAAATAAAAATAGAAAACAGCTTCAACAACTGGGGAATATGCATTAACTTCAAGAATATATTTAATTTTAAATAGACATGAAAGCCTCAAGGCTACCAGTAAAATGCCCAAGAACCCCATTCCATGTTTCCTCATCTCAACCAGATATCTTATTCTTAACATAGAGTATTAACATTTCCGTGTATCATCAACTATAGCCTTTAGCAGATTTAATAATTAGTATCGATTGAAAATAAGTTATCAAGCCATGCTCATGTTGTAGCCTTATTTAGCTTGAAGTTCTGACACAAGGTAGAAGCTTGAACAACGAATAAGAAGCTTGTATCTCCCATGGTCTACTCATCTGAAAGTCTAGGCTGTCTCACGTACCCAAAACAATCCATCTATCGATTGTAAAAACAAATGTAGCTAAGGCGATGTTTTGCTTCCAACAGCCAATTACTGCTTTTATTTTTATTTTGGCACATTAAATTTAATCAAGATGTGTTTAGCATAGGACTTTTTCTTTTATAGCAATCTCCCACTCACTTTCTGGTAATTCTTCTGTAAACACATATTAATACTAACAATATCAACATATATTTCGATTTATGACACAACCAGAACAAAACATTGTACTTTTCCACAGTTCCATTCCTAATCACAAAGAAATAAATTGACAGATGCTCAAGTTTCTTTACTGTGATTCACATTACGTATTAAACAATTTAAAGACCTGAAGTGATAAATATACCTGTGCGATGGAAGCAGAACCTAGAGGATCCAACTCAAACCTTTCGAACAATTCTTCGATACTTTGACCTAACTCCTCCTCTATAACCCGCCGGACTATATTAGTTGGGGTTGCTGGAGCTTGATCACACAGCGTAACAAGCCGTCTCACCCATGCAGCTGGAGCCAAGTCAGGCTTCCCAATAATTTGGGCAATCTAAACCAAACCCGAGACCCCAACAAAAAGAAAATATTTTAAAAAATCAATCAATCAATAACCAACAGAAAGAAGATAGGGTTGAAGCTACTCAAAGATATATATCGTATACGAAAAGCATAACTATAGAACAAACAGAATGCTGTATATAGTCCAATGGATACAGCATGATTGACATGAGTAAATCAAAATTACCAAACCCAGGTTGAATTGCATCACTTAGAGTCCATCAATGAAGCTAATTAGCCCATGAACTTAAACCCATTTGAGATATATGCATTAATTAAAAGGGGAAAGTCGCTGAATACCTTGAGGAAAAACCCACCCATGTCAGAGCACATGGAATAAATTTTCTCAGCTGCAAGCTCATGTTGTCTCTCCCACATTGCTTCTTGCTTGTTCACATCCTTCTCGAAAATAACCCGAACTTGAAACGCCTAACAGAAAAAACAAGTTCGTCAAATCAAAAAACAACTGGAATTGGGATTTTTATTGCGCTATGAGAGAGGAAGAATACCTTATAGCCGGTGTAGATATCAGCTGCTCGAACCCAGAACTGAAAGGAGCGTTGAAAAGGTCTGAAGTGGGTTGACAACTTTTCTTGAATTTCTTTGAAATCAATAGCCGGCGCCATAGTGAGCTTTATTTTCCCAAGTTCCTAGTATTATTATTATATATATCAGGCTTGAAATGAAACAGAATTTTTCGCATTTCCTTTTGGTAAACCCGCCTGACATTCAAGGTGGAGAGCCCATCTCAGAAAGGGGCCGGCGGCGGGCAGGCTATCCGTTTATACGCGAATTGCGGTGATAACACAGAGAGCCATAAAAACTGAAAACATTGCATACTTTATCTTCGGCAGGAAAGATGGATAGGTTTTTCTTTCCTTTTCTCAATTAATTGTCATTTTTTTTTTGTTTTCTTCGCATTTTCCTTGTTTGGAATTGGGGTATATTAGTTTGTCTATTGCTTTTCTCCACCTCTTTTTTTTGGGTATTGTAGTCACGCAAATGTGTGATACATACCTTATTAATCACGTGATCAACCTCTAGTATTTGTCATGCAAAACGTATTAATCAAGTTAAAGTTATGAGAACTTAATATTATTAATTGAAAAATTCCTCTCATTGAATATGCAATATAAAATAATAAATGCATTTCATTTTTTATTTATTTTATTATAAAATATTCTTTTATCTATTTAAAACGTGTAGTAAAGTACAATCAATCAAAAGGAAATTGATCATGTATTTACGTCGACGTTTTGATTGTCAATTATGTATTTTTTTTAAAAAAAATATGTAATTAGTGGACCTTTTTTTGATTCATATTAATCTTTTGTATTGAATAAGTTTCCCAATTATAATAGTACATAGTAGGACTCGATCAAAATGAACATTTATGACTTCTTGTGAAGTAAGCAAGTGTTAGGCAATTGGGTCACACTTTGGAACAATAATAAGTCAACTAAATGAATTGTGATAACTTGGAAATTGGATTATAAGTAATGTGTGTTTGATAAAAACTGAATGATTCTGAATTTGAATGAGTTGAATCTAAATCTGAATGAAAAAAATTATTTGATAATTGACATATCTGAAACATCTTAATAACAGATTTTTATTATTTTACTCATCTGAAAATTTTTAAAATTATTGTAAAATTATTTAATTAGTAGTATTACTTAATATAATAGTTAATATTGTAAAAAAAATTAAATATAAAATACTTCATTCAGCCAAAAAAATGAGACTTAACCATTCAGTCCAAATCGTCTGAATGGCTGATGAATTCAGCCATTCAGTCCTAAACAAACCGGGTTTAAAAATAGATGATGGCACACGCTTTGGGGGTTGGAATGCGCATTATTTTGGACATCATCTAGTAGTATAATACCCACTTCATCACAATTTGGCATGCCAAGCCCCATGCTTCCTTTACCCGCATCTTATTAGCAAAATCCGCCATCACCCCGTTAGTCAGTTAAATCAACTTGTGATTAGTTGTATGTATGAGTTAATAATTTGTATTATTATTATTATTAAAACTACAAGGCAAGCAGCTGCAGCCCATACCTCTAAAACCTTTAGCCCATTTAATCACTTTGTACTAGCAAAGCTGGCGTGCAAACAACCCCCCCTATGCTCGTTTATTATTGTAGTACAACTGAAACTGTCAATACTCCTTCCTATATCTGAAGTCAGATATAATGTGAACGAAATTACATCTCCTCAACTGACACAACAATCAAGCAGCTCAAGCAAAAGGAGTTCCAAGAGTACTAAATAATGAGATTAAGGTTGTGTTTGATAAACTTGAGAATTAAGATCTGAATGATTATGATGTCTTAATAAATTAGATCATCTGAATGGTTATGAGGTCTGAATCTAAAAAACTGTTTGATAACTAAAAAGTAAGTTGTCTCTTAATGACACTATTTTACCATTTTAAAGGGTAAAATTTTATTTAATAATTTTAAATATTCAATTTAATAAAAATGAGTGAATAATATTGTTGAATATATTTATATAAAAAAAATTTATCAAAAAAAATTCATTAAGAGACACCTTTTAATTATTAAGATTTCATTTTCTGTCTTACCGATTAAGAGGCATTCAGAGGTAACAAAAAAACAAACAAACAGCATCATGCCTCTTAGCGAATAAGAGGCAGTCCATTAAGAGACAATCAGATGTAAACAAACAGCACCTAAGCTAATTATTTCCCCCCATTATACATCTAAAGAGGTGATCAAAGTATCCAAAACTGACATTTATATAAGTCAACCAAAAACTGTCTTCATCCAGAATGTGCGCCCCCGAGAATCCATATCACTACAAATTAAGGACCCAATTCTATAATTATGGAAGCATTTCATGTCACATTGCTTCATTGTCAACAATAGGGGAGATCTACATCAATTAAATCCCAGTTATCGTCTTCATCTTTTCTGTCCTCCTTATAAGAGAATTCCAGCTGATCCTGTTGCGGCGGAGCCTTCACTTGTGGGCGTCTGATTATAGATAGAGTGAAATTCATTAGTTAATCCAATAATTTGGAATCAACTCCAATTTAAAGAAAATTGATAGCTTTTAAATTGGCATGGAAAGCAAAGTGAGGACAAGCATAACAAACTCAGAATGTCAGGTATGACGGCAATTCTGAAAGCTCAATATTAAGATTTTTAAAAAAAATCAAGCAGAAAATACAGATCCATCTTAACTATATAAAAACGTGATCAAATTATAATAAAGATTTCATGTCAACAAGACACAACCGAGGACGAGAATTCATAATGAAAAATGAAAGCCACAATGTCTATTCACGGATAACACAATAAATTTGATGTTCAGCTTACATCAAATAAGACACTTGAACCCGAACAAACACCACACAAATATGTAGGTTCGATGTTCTGAAAATCCCCGAGAGATGAAGGATTTATTTCATAATTTATTGTTTACTCCACCGTTTGGGTTCAAAACTGTTGAAAATTCGTTAAATTTCTCTTCTTTCAAGGGTCCCCTAAGAAGGAGATAAGGGTCGAGCAATTAGAGGATTGCACGGAAGATTAAAGATGAAACTGAAGGCACATATATTGCATGCTTAAACAGCAACATCCAAATGAAACTGTGATCTCAAGCTTTACATATTAGGATACAAAATTTTAAGATTTCTCAAACAATCAAGTAAATTTAATTTTCTTCAGAAGATTATTAGAATGTGTTGCATACTTCAGTCAATAGTATATTTCTAAGACATAAACATAGCCAATAGTATTGAGCCACCAAAGGTCCAAAGCTCAATTCATCAAGGTGTTTTACTTTCCTCAACACTTATTATGCGCCATTGAAAGATAACTTCTATGGAAGAACTGCCTTCATCTGTCTGATTAATTCTAGTTTCTTCTCATGCCAAGAGAATCACATTGTCAGAATAAAATTTGAAGTACAGTTGAACCTCTAAGAATTAATATTTTCATTGTTTAGCTGCAGCAGTTGTTTTATGTTTTCTATTTCTGTTTTGGCTTGTTGTCGTGTTCAGGTTTTCAGCTTCTTGTCTTGTATGAGATTTCAAAGAAGGATTGGGGGTCAATATGACGTCGTACAAAGTAGTTGCATCTTTACCATCTCTCACTCAAGAAGGAAATTGCAGTGTGAAGAACTGGGAATCTGGGTTTTCTAGCATGTTGTTCCATATTAATGATCTAAACAGTTACAGTGTCTGAAATCATGTTTGATGTAAATCATTTGATATTGATGTTGAGTCCAATTGTTGGACTTCCACAGTGGACTGCCAAGGTAAAAAAAAACGTTTCAACCAGGTTCGTGTGTAGGGCGTCGTCCGCATGCATTTTAATACTTTCCCTCGACATCATTAAATTTCTTTCTTTTTTATCAAAAAAATTACAAGAGACTGTGACATGAAAAAACAAAAGAAGCACAACCTACTTTAAATTCAAAAGGACATTAGAACTTTATTTTTTTTCTTAGGCTTGATACTAGAAGTATTGGAGTACTTTTATTTTGATAATCCAAAATCTAAATGTGAACATATCATGATTATCAGGCTGGTTTCCATTCTGAATACCGTAAATTAGTTATTTTTATATCCAGCAATAGTGACCAAATCAGAATTTCCAAAGTTTGATAAAATCTGAATTAATAATCCCATTTCAGTCCCGGGGAAAACAAAATTCTCTTTAGAATTCAGCTAAAAACACTCTAATATGTCCAAATAATTAAAGCAATAATTCAACAAAACCAAGCAACAGATGCCTATAAAATAAAACTTACAAAACATTCTATATTAAAATGAGCATATATTGTATTGTAGGACCCCTAATTAACCTTTTACGATTGCGTTTAGCCGCTTCACGAGTCTTGCGCTTGCGCTTCTCCTGGTTTGTTTCGAAAAATCTACGGCGCTTACATTCTTGAATAATTCCAGCCCTCAATACATCTCTACGAAATCGACCTATGAGTTTCTCTTCTGGTTCATTTTCGCCGACGATCACCTGAAGATTGTACGCCGATTTGAAGAACAGTGTGTTTGAATGAGCCAGGGAAGGGCACAGCACCGCGAGTAAATCAGAAGGTAGAGGAGAAGATTGGACCCGTTCTTTAGTGGGAAGAGGGATTAGTGATGGTTGGGTTTTGACAGAGTGAGATATTGTGGTGGTTGTTGATGGGTGAAGGGGAGATTTGATGAAGGGTGATTTGTGGTGGTGGTGGTGGTTGTAGATTTGAAAGACAGAGAGATGAGAGAGAATTGAGGAGAGATGAGCAGGCAGACATTTCTTTACGGAGTATTTAGGTCTGCTGGTTTTGGGGATTCAAGGGTTTTGGAAGGGGTTTTGGACCTTTATGGCTTTATGTCCAGTTCTTGTTAGAGAGAGGAGGTGGCGGTTTTTCTTATGCGAATGTTTTAACAATATATTATTTGATTGATAAATAAAAACTAAATGTAGTACATGTAAATGCAAAAGGAA
This sequence comes from Panax stipuleanatus, assembly GCA_020205555.1. Classification (NCBI taxonomy): domain Eukaryota; kingdom Viridiplantae; phylum Streptophyta; class Magnoliopsida; order Apiales; family Araliaceae; genus Panax; species Panax stipuleanatus. Next base: position 5,467,698 of record CM035124.1, read on the forward strand.
AATGCTATTTTTCATTTCATATAGAAAAATACTCCCTGTTTCCTTTCCAATAAAAAAGTACATCCCCATTCCGAATTATAAAATTAATATTAATTTTCAGAAAATTAATTTAAAATATTTTAAAACTTAAAATTAATATATTGAAAACTATAAACCTTATAAGAATTAAATGCATTTTTTGCATCTCTCAAGTATACCCTCATTTTGCACTTATATCATGTACTCCCTTTAAAACGTGATATTTTATTTCCCTCACTTCTAGCGAATCGACACATAATATCTGTTACCCAAAATCTTTCACTAAAACTACAAAATTTAGCGCTTTTAAACATTAATCATGTCACTTTTAGCGACGGATTTCGAGTAGGAGGGAGCTATGTGTCGATTCGCTAAAAATGCGAGATGTAAAGCGTCACATGTTTTGAAATATAAGATACAATGGAGAATACAAATTGCATTCAACTCATCTTATAATTAGTGGTTATTTTTAAATAATTTATGATATTAATAATTGTGTAGTATAAACTAAATGTATTTATATTAATTTTGAGTTTAAAATTAATTTTTAAAAAATTAATACTAATCTTATATTTAGAGCGAAAATAGTATTACTTATTTGATATTATAATTAATTCATATTAAATATTAACTAAAACAGACGTAAATATATATATATATATATATATATATATATATATATATTAAAGGTTTTTATATTATAAGTAACACATAAAATTTAGGATTGCGATAATCCGGTAAAAGTTGGTTAGCGGAAACGAATATTAATAACTTACAGCGTGATTGAGTTTTGAATAACCTGTATGTATGTATGTATATATAAATAGTTTTAGACAATGATAATACAAGTACCATGTAATTTATATAGGTTTTATATTTTGGTTGATATTTCAATTTTTATTCATCGTTAATTAAGACGGTAGACTTAAATAAATTATTTAGCGTATTTTTGAGTCCTTCCGTAAAAGAAAGATATTACTTTTCAGTCTTTCTCAATTCAAAATAATTATTTTCTTCTATTTCATTGTCATACATCAAATACTTAAAATTCATCTTTATTTGTAAGGATTATAATCTCAGGATTATATTTTAATGAATTATAATTTCAAGACTATTAATCCTAAGATTAAATAATCCTAGTTACATGTTTATTTTTTATAGAAATATTCATGAGATAATTTAAAATAATCTTTTATTTTGTCCAGAATTATTTAAAAGTTTGAATAAAAATTTATCATTTGGACTATCATACCTTTATCACTAATAATAAAGATATTATATTCTCAATAATTTAAATATAGATAAATATGATAAGATACCCAAATTAAGTTGTTGTTTTTTTTCTAGAAAATGGGAAATTATATTGAAGATCAAAAAGTAGTGAATTACAAAAGAAATTTGGGGGAGAACCCTCTCAAACATGAGCATCAGACACAGAATCTGAAGCACGGGATAAACAATGAGCTACCTGATTCGCTGACCTCCTAACAAAACGAATACGACTAACATCGATTGCTAATCACAATTCCTTACAATCATCCAAGACTAAACCAAGCGGTCCTTGTGACGCCCCAGAATAGGTCCAGTCAACCCAACCCATTCTGAGTCGTCAAATACATGGTACAGAATTCAAATACAATCTTTTATATCACACGATCGTGCAAAATACGACCACACAACTGTGAGTGTCAATACAAATATGTAGAAAATATTAACATTCAAACTAAATCCTCATTACAATTATTATCACACTATTTATTAGAAATAGTGAGTACTACTACTACTCTAACTCGGACCATCACTCTGTCCCCCGACTAGTCCCTGCGATATTCTCATTTCTTGAAGAGGACAATAGATGAAAATGGTGAGCTCAACTAGCCCAGTAAAGAATATTATTACTAAGATAATGAAAAATAAATTATCACTAGTCTTCAACAATTCGTATAAAATCTTATTAACAACAAATTTTAGATCAATATTCGCAGCGAAAATAACCATTCATTAGAAGAGTTAAGTAGAGAATGAAGTCTACTATCTTCTATGATTTAAAAGTCCATCATCAATATTTTATCTCTGTAACATCAATAAATATGTATCTCAAATCAAATATTCATCTTTGCACTACGAGCCAAAGATATTCATTTATATCACCAGTGGTCATGTTCATCTCAACACCTGTCCATCTTTGCACTACGGCCAAAGATATTCATCAGGTAATCATTCAACTTTGCTCTACAGGCTAAAGATATTCAGTTATATCACCATTTAGGATTAAGAATGATGAAAAATATTTTAAAGAACGAATCCAATGAGATAAAGGACAAAGATTAAGGATTCGTATTATAGTTTATCCAATTTAAAAATACTTCGTAATAATTAATTGTGGAGCAAAATTCAAGAATAAAGCTCAAAACTTAGATCCAATCAAAGATAGGAACCTTAACAAGCAACTTGGACAAATAAAAGAAAATTTAATTTTTCCGTGAATAGTGTCCGTATACGTGAATAGTAACCCCGACGGAAAAAGTAAGAATTTCATAATAAAATCTATGACAATATTTTGGTATAATGATATTGAAAAGAATAACATCATTTATGAAAGAAAATAACATCCCTTACCTCAAAAAAATAGTACTTCTAGGCTGGAATATCGGATATAATACCGAATGAAACTTGCACTGAATAGTAACACTCAAAGTATCTAAATACTCACAAAAATACGCTCGATATATAGAGAGAGAAAACTTCTGATTCTGGTGTGATTTTCAATTCTAACCTAAGCACCCTATTTATAGGATGCCAAAGTAGACTAAATTAATAAAATATTAATATTCTTTAAAAAAAATTCTACGCACACTTCCTTGACCAAAATATCAGCCATCACAAGTGGGGCCCACCAAAATCAGCATTTTCCACACCAACCAAAAGTGGGGCCCACCATTTTATAAAAAAATATTTATTTTCGAAACTTCAATAATTCATAATAAATAGCCATTTTATCATAAAAATATAAATTATATGTCCTTTTCATGAAAAATTTAATTATCTACAACTTTGTGGAATGAAGTTTTTCCAAAATTCCAACCGAAAATAGCTTAAATCCATAAACGGATGATTTTTCACACCAAAATACTGATAAAAACACATCAACACTAATTCCTTCTTTATCCACAAAATAAATATTTTCTTATCATATAAATCAATAATTAATTATTCACAAATAATATTACAGAACTACAATATTGACAACCAGGTCGTTCCTAGGAAAGAGGGGGCCTTCCGATAAGGATTTCTCCTTACTGACGCGCAATTAAATAACCCCTCCTAGACAGAACTTCCTTAGACATTGTCAATAATGCTATCTAATAATATTATTCAAATAATATGAATTATTGAGTTGATAATGTGAAATATTGTGCAGTGACAATTATTGAATCAATCATATAAAATAGCAACGTAACAATTATTGATATAAAATATCAACGTAGCAATTATTGAACCAATAAAATATCATGCAATTATTGAATCAATAATATAAAATATTGAACAGTAATTACTGTAACAATTATTGAGTAGTAACTTTTTCTTAAGAATCAATAATTCAAAATACTGTACAATACCGTGTGCTACTGTGCACAACACGTATTACTGTATTTTTATCACCGGGTATTTCAACAGTTTAACCGTAACAGTTTTACCGTTATTTATAAAAAAGGTTATTTCTGTCGCTTTCTATATCCGACAGTTATTTCGTTGCGGGGCCCACAAATAGCTGCGCCGTCGTACGAATATTCTCCGACAACAAGAATATTCCACATCTAAACGAATATTTCCCGACAACAATGAATATTTTATAACCCTTGCTTATTTTGAAATATTTGTACATTTCACCCATAATTTTTCACATTTATCAAATCAACACCTTACTATTTCGAAATAATATATAAAGAAAATTAAATCTTTATTCATAAAAGTTGGGGTCTTACAACTTCCCCTCCTTATGAAATTTCGTCCTCGAAATTGACGTACGTACCTGGTATGTCGAAAAGGTGAAGATACTTCGCTTTCATTTCCGATTCCAACTCCCAGGTCATTTCCTCAATTTCATGGTTTCTTCACAAAACTTTAACTTGAGGTATAATTTTCGAGCGTAGGACATGTTCCTTCCTATCCAAGATCTTGACAGGTACCTCATCGCACGTTAAATCTTCGGCTATCTCGTCTGGTTCTAACTCAATAATGCGGTTTGGATCTTTCACATATTTACGAAGCACGGATATGTGAAAAACGTTATGAACACGAGACATATTTGGAGGTAAAGCGAGTCTATAGGTCACCTTTTCTACTCTGATCAAGGATCTCAAATGGATCAATGAATCGTGAATTGAGCTTTTCTCTCTTACCAAACCTCGTAGCTCCCTTCCACGGAGCAACACGTAATAACACATGGTCCCCAACATTAAATTCCACGTCATTTCGATGAAGATCCGCATAACTCTTTTGTCGATTCTATGCCGTTTGTATACGTTGTCGGATCATTTGGATCTTTTCTGTAGTCATACGTACCAACTTCGGTCCCAATAATGTTGCTTCACCCACCTCATCCCAACATACTGGAGAGCGACAGTTTCTCCCATACAATGCCTCGAATAGAGCCACACCTATACTTGCCTGATAACTGTTATTGTAGGAGAATTCCACCAATGGTAAGTACTTATCCCAACTCTCTTTGAAGTCTAGAACACAGAGTCTCAATAGATCTTCAAGAGTTTGAATAGTCCTTTCTGATTGCCCGTCTATTTGAGGATGATAAGCCGAACTGAATCGTAAATTCGTGCCCATAGCTTTTTGCAAACTGATCCAAAATCGTGAAGTGAATCTTGGGTCACGATCCGAAACTTATGGATACTGGCATGCCATGCAATCTCACAATCTCATTCACATACATACGAGCGAGACGTTCAAGGGAATAAGTCTCTCGTATCGGCAAGAAATGAGCAGACTTGGTTAATCTATCAACTATAACCCAAATCTCATCTATGCCTTGAGAAACCTTGGGAAGACTCGTAACGAAATCTATCGTAATGTGTTTCCACTTTCATTTTGGAATCTCAAGTGGTTGCAATGGACCCTTCGGTACTTGATGCTCCGCCTTTACACGTTGACAAGTTAAACATCTCGAAATAAACTCCGCGATCTCTCTTTTCATATTGCTTCACCAAAATGTATGTCGAAGATCACGATACATTTTGGTACTCCCAAGATAGATTGCAAACGGTGTGTTGTGTGCCTCCATCATGATTCTATGCTTCAAGTCAGAATTGTTAGGAACACAAAGTCTGAAGTTGACTCGAAGTATTTCCTCTTCATCGATTCTTGCTTCTGGAATGACACCTTTTTGCACCTTTTTCTTCATCTTCATCAGCTCCGGATCCGTAGCTTGAGCAGCTTTAACCTTATCAATTAAAGCTGGTTCTACGCGTATACTTGACATCATCGCACTCGTTCCCACATATGATCTTCTACTCAACGCGTCAGCTACCACGTTCGTTTTTCCAGGATGGTATTGAATGGTATGATCGTAATCTTTCAACAGCTCAAGCCCAAGTCGTTGCCGCATGTTGAGTTCCTTTTGAGTGAAGAAATATTTAAGGCTCTTATGATCCGTATAAATCTCCACTTTCTCTCCGTACAGGTAATGTCTTCAGATCTTCAACGCGAAAATGACAGCTGCCAACTCTAGATCATGAGTAGGATAATTCCTCTCATATTGTTTGAGTTATCGCGAGGCATAGGCTATGACATTTCCCATGTTGCATGAGAACACATCCTAACCTTTTGCCTGAAGCATCGCTGTAGATAACAAATCCATCCGAACCAGATGGTATTGTCAGAATAGATGCCGAGATAAGTCTTCTCTTGAGCTCTTGGAAGCTCTTCTCGCATTCCTCGTTCCAAACGAATTTTGTATCTTTCGAGTCAACTAAGTTAATGGAGTAGCGATTCGAGAAAATTCCTCTACGAACCTCCGATAATAACCAGTTAAGCCCAGAAAGCTTCGTACTTCGGTCACCGACTTAGGTTGCTCCCAGCTTTGTATTGCTTCAATCTTCGTCGGGTCAACAGATACTCCACGTTTCGATACCACGTGCCCAAAAAATGCTACTTTCTCAAGCCAGAACTCGCATTTCTTCAGCTTGACATATAGCTTGTTCTCATGAAGCTTTTGAAGTACCAGCTTCAAGTGGTGCTCATGATCTTCACGGACTTTTAGAATAGATGAGGATATCATCAATAATGACAACAACGAACTGATCCAAATATTCCTTAAATACACGGTTCATTATATCCATGAAAGCAGCAGGAGCATTAGTCAATCCAAAAAACATGACTAAGAACTCATAATGCCCGTACCGAGTTCTGAAAGCAGTCTTTGGAATATCCTCAGTTTTAATCTTCAGCTGATGATATCCAGAACGAAGATCGATCTTTGAAAAGAATTGTGCTCCTTACAACTGGTCGAACATGCCATCAACACGAGGTAGCGGATACCTATTCTTGAAGGTGACATGGTTCAACTCCCGATAGTCAATACAAAGTCGCATACTCCCGTCTTTCCTCTTTACGAATAAAACATGAGCACCCCAAGGAGACGTACTAGGACGAATAAAACCGATGTCTAACAATTCCTGTAATTGGACCTTTAACTCCTGAAGTTCAATAGGAGCCATTGGATATGGGATTTTAGAAATGGATTTTGTACCGGGTTCAAGGTCAATAAAGAATTCAACTTCACGTTCTGGGGGTAGACCGAGAAGTTCTTCGGGAAATACATTAGGAAACTTATTAACAACGGAAATATCATTCAAACCTAATGTATTCTGGTTTAGATCAGTGACATGTGCTAAGAAAGCTTGACATCCGTTTTTCAATAAACGAATAGCTTTGTGACTTGAAATGATATTGACTGATTTTAGTGGTTTGGATTCGCATAACAGGTTGATTAGGAATATGAAAACTAACAACCTTACGAAAACAATCAATTTTGGCATGGTAAGTGGTTAACCAGTCAATTCCTAAAATCACGTCAAATGCAAGTATTTTTAAAGATATATGATCAACAGGTAAGGTAAGGGTACCAATCTGAATCAAGCAAGATTTGTAAACTGTGAATGTAACAAAGGTTTCTCCCAACGGAGTTTCAATAGATAAGTCAAAGTCTAATTTATCAGAAGTCAAGTTCAAACGTTGAGCACAAGCAGGTGAAATAAAGGAATGGGTAGCACCGGTATCTAACAAGGTGTAAACATCGCAAGAGTTTATGATTAGCTTACCCGTAATCACCTCGTGTGGGATTCCTCGCGTTTTGAGCTGTCACGACAAACGCTCTTCCAGGAATCACCGACTTTGACTTGTCCGAAACCGCCTTTAGAATCAGCACCCTCGCAGGGACTTGGTTTCGCTATAGGACAATCTCGAGCTAGATGTCATTCTTTTTCGCAGTTATAGCATGCTTTGAATTGTTGTGGGCAGTTTGGGCTGATGTGTCTCTCTTTCCGCATTTATAGCATACGACCGGTGGTCGTTCTCCTCCCCTAGAAACAGTTGATGCTAGTGCTGATGTCGACGTCTTCACGTTCTCATTGTTGTACCGTCTCTTCTTGAAATCTCTCCCTGATTAACTTTTTCTACTATCATGACCACGATTACCACCGGAGTGGTTACCGCTTCTGTCATACTTTTCTCCTCGCTGGTTGTCATTGCTCCGATGACTGCTGCCACCGGTACGACCTTGATTGTTGTCCCTTGATTGAATATAATCACTATCTCGTTCTAACAACTGGGCCCTGTTCGCTACATCCGAATATAGAGAAAAATTTGTGAGAAATAAGGTATTGACGTATTTCGGGTTTCAAACCTCTCAGAAACATCCGCATCATACGTTCCTCATTCTCCACCAAATGAGGTGCAAATCTGGACAGTTCCGCGAACTTAGCCTCGTACTGGGACACAGTCATGTTGTTTTGTTCTAGTCTGATAAACTCTACCTCCTTCATATGACGAATACTTTCAGGAAAGTACTTGTCATTGAACAGTTTCTGAAACGCTTTCCAATACATCTTGAGTGCGGCAGGCTGGGTACGCTTCACATATTCTCACCAGTAATCTGCCTCTCCACGGAACATAAAGGTGGCAAATGAAATTTTCTGTTCCTCTAGTGCATCCCAAGACATCAAATATCTGGTAATTTACTTAACCCACGTCTCCGCCTTGATCGGATCCGACTTTCCCTGAAATTCAGGTGGTCTCAATTCTTTGAACTGCTTGGCAGTGACAAGTCGCGAGTTGTTATTATCTCCACCTGTATTTTGCACACGAGTCTCCCTCGCCTAGTTTTGCATGAACTGCAAAAAATTTCTAAACATCTCATCGTTTATCGTCTGACCAACGTTATTTTCAAGATGAACATTGCCTTCTTGTTGCACGTTCTCCTGGTTGGTGATTAAAGGTGTCTCCACGGTCTCATTGACTTCATTGTTAACATTCTCAGCTGTCATTCTCAAATACTGCAATAACACAAGGGTTAATTAAATAAATTAACATATCACATATTAACCCTATGCTCCGACTGACCAATTAAATACCACATAAGCTTAGGTAGGACATACTAGTGAAGAATTTACTCGTCTCTCCTCTCCTAGTTCTATTCCTCGATCTCCGTCAGAGACCATATCCCTAAGCTCTGATACCAACTGTGACGCCCCAGAATAGGTCCAGTCAACCCAACCCTATTCTGAGTCGCCAAATACATGGTACAGAATTCAAATACAATCTTTTATATCACACGGTCGTGCAAAATACGACCACACAACTGTGAGTGTCAATACAAATATGTAGAAAATATTAACATTCAAACTAAGTCCTTATTACAATTATTATCACACAATTTATTAGAAATAGTGAGGACTACTACTGCTCTAACTCGAACCATCACTCTGTCCCCCTACTAATTCCTGCGACATTCTCATTTCCTGAAGAGGACAATAGATGAAAAGGGTGAGCTCAACTAGCCCAGTAAAGAATATTATGACTAAGATAATGAAAAATAAATTATCATTAGTCTTCAATAATTCGGATAAAATATTATTGACAACAAGTTTTAGATCAATATTCGCAGCTGAAAATAACCATTCATTAGAAGAGTTAAGTAGAGAATGAAGTCTACTATCTTCTATGATTTAAAAGTCAATCATCAATATTTTATCCCTGTAACATCAATCAATATATATCTCAAATCAAATATTCATCTTTGCACTACGGGCCAAAGATATTCATTTATATCACTAGTGGTCATGTTCATCTCAACATCTGTCCATCTTTGCACTACGGCCAAAGATATTCATCAGGTAATCATTCATCTTTGCTCAACAGGCCAAAGATATTCAGTTATATCACCATTTAGGACTGAGAATGATGAAAAATATTTTAAAGAACGAATCCAGTGAGATAAAGGACAAAGATTAAGGATTCGTATTTTAGTTTATCCAATTCAAAAATACTTCGTAATAATCAATTATGGAGCAAAATTCAAGAATAAAGCTCAAAACTTAGATCCAATCAAAGATAGAAACCTTAACAAGCAACTTGGACAAATAGAAGAAAATTTAATTTTTCCGTGAATAGTGTCCGTATACGTGAATAGTATTCCCGACGAAAAAAGTAAGAATTTCATAATAAAATCCATGATAATATTTTGGTATAATGATATTGAAAAGAAGAACATCATTTATGAAAGAAAATAACATCCCTTACCTCAAAAGAATAGTACTTCTGGCTGAAATATCAGATATAATATCGAAGAAAACTTACACTGAATAGTAACACTCAAAGTATCTAAATACTCACTAAAATACGCTCGATATTAGAGAAAGAAAAAACTTCTGATTCTGGTGTGATTTTCAATTCTAATCTAAGCACCCTATTTATAGAAAAAACTTAGGATGCCAAAGTAGACTAAATTAATAAAATATTAATATTCTTTAAAAAAAATTCTACACACACTTCCTTGACCAAAATATCAGCCATCACAAGTGGGGCCCACCAAAATCAGCATTTTTCACACCAACCAAAAGTGGGGCCCACCATTTTATAAAAAAATATTTATTTTCGAAACTTCAATAATTCATAATAAATAGCCATTTTATCAGAAAAATATAAATTATATGTCCTTTTCATGAAAAATTTAATTCTCTACAACTTTGTGGAAGGAAGTTTTTCCAAAATCCCAACCGAAAATAGCTTAAATTCATAAACGGATGATTTTTCACACCAAAATACTGATAAAAACACCTTAGCACTAATTCCTTCTTTTATATCCACAAAATAAATATTTCTTTATCATATAAATCAATAATTAATTATTCACAAATAATATTACAGAACTACAATATTGACAACCAGGTCGTTCCTAGGAAAGAGGGTGCCTTCCGATAAGGATTTCTCCTTACTGGCACGCAATTAAAGAACCCATCCTAGACAGAACTTCCTTAGACATTGTCAATAATGCTATCTAATAATATTATTCAAATAATATGAATTATTGAGTTGATAATGTGAAATACTGTGCAGTGACAATTATTGAATCAATCATATAAAATAGCAACGTAACAATTATTGATATAAAATATCAACGTAACAATTATTGAACCAATATAATATAATGCAATTATTGAATCAATAATATAAAATATTGAACAGTAATTACTGTAACAATTATTGAGTAGTGACTTCTTCTTAAGAATCAATAATTCAAAATACTGTGCAATACCGTGTGCAGGCACAACGCGTATTACTGTATTTTTATCACTGGGTATTTCAACAGTTTAACCGTAACAGTTTTACCGTTATTTATAAAAAAGTTATTTCTGTCGCTTTCTATATCCGACAGCTATTTCGTTGCGGGGCCCACAAATAGTTGCGCCGTCGTACGAATATTCTCCGACAACAAGAATATTCCACGTTCAAACGAATATTTCCCGACAACAATGAATATTTTATAACCACTTGCTTATTTTGAAATATTTGCACATTTCACCCATAATTTTTCACATTTATCAAATCAACACCTTACTATTTTGAAATAATATATAAAGAAAATTAAATCTTTATTCATAAAAGTTGAGGTCTTACAGTCCTGGATATGAAACAGTAGAATTTAGAGCTTTCACAAGATTGAAAGCATCCGATTCAATCAATCAAAAAGTATGCTTCCAAAATAAGGGTGTTTAAAAAGTGTTTATTATATACTACTTACTCTGGGTGCTTTAATTTTTTTTAGTATAATATAAATATTCTTATCTTCTAATAAAAATAAAAAAAATTAGAAAACAAATTTAAGTTTAAAATAAAATAAAGATATAATAAGAAAAAATATTATTTAATTATACGATAGAGGTTAGTAAAGATAAAACAATAGTTGAAATAAAGCATAAAAGAAAAAATTATTGTGTCATTGTTATAAAAGTTGGACGCTTTATTAAGTTTATTAATATCTAGTGGCATACCTCTTGTGTGTATAAATTATGATTTTATAAAATTTGAAAAATTAAATCAAAATAATATTTTTAATTTATTTTATTAAAAAGATAAAATAGTAATATAATTATAATTTTAAAGTTGAAAAAAAGTGTCACAAAATCACAAGTCACATCAACGGCTCCACGGAGTCGTTTTATACATAGAGATTTATTTTAAATTTTTTTAAAGACAAATAATAACTTCAACAATCAATATCAAAATATAGTACGACAAAAATTAAGTTATTTTTGTTAATTTTGATTCGACTCAAAAATTTTAGATTTTTATATTTAGTTCAGCCATTGTTTTTAGACCTAGCCCGGACCTATTGATTATATGTCCGAGTCGATTTGGATCGGTTAAACCAGTTTGGTTAAAACTCGGATTGAATCGGTTGACTACCAATCGAATTATCGGTCAAACTGGTGGTTCAACCGGTAAAACCAGTTAAATTAACCTGGTGAATCGATTTTTAATTATTTTTTAATATTTTGTTTGTATCAATTTTTTTTAATATTCAAATTTATCACTTTTAGTAATATCGTAACTCAATTTTATTATGTTTTAGTTCATAAAAAACAAAAATAAGTAAAATTTTATTAATTACTAATAATATATATTTTTTATATATGTATGATGTCACCGGTTCAAGCGGTTCAACCAATTTCAACTATTGGTTGAACTAGTGGCTCATCCACACGATAATTTTTTTGGTTTGATAACTGTTCCGAATTTGAAAATATTGAGTTCAACATCTTAAGAGTTTGTTTGTTTTTTTGCGCATCGTACATTCATTTATAATTATTTGCTTCTCAAAATCATAAACCAAGTGCATTTTTTTTAGTAAGATACATTAACACTCTCTTTAGATAACCATAATAACACTCGCATCCACTCTAATTTTTCAAGTAACAATTAGTACCCCTGCAAGTTTTTAGGATTGACTAAATAAATAAACTTACATATTTACCCTTGTATATTATCAAATTTTAATTCTTAAATAATATATATATATATATATATATATATATTTGTTTAATTATCATTTTTTAATATAACACGTTTTAATTATAGTTTTATTTGTAATTAAGACTATCTCATTTAAACTGTTGGTAACTTATAAAAAATAGTTTAATTAACACATATTTTTGGATGAGTGATACAAATATTAAATTTTTTAAATTAACTTATTAATAGAGCTATTCTAATTAAAGTGATCGAGTATGTTGATAGTTTAGTATAGGTGTTTAACAACAAAAATTATTGTTTGAATTCTTAGTTTCATATTGTGATTTTTATATGTTAAATTTTCTTGAGTATATATATATATATATATATGTGTGTGTGTGTGTGTGTGTGTGTCAAAATTTGAAATGTTTATGATTTTGATTACATTTTTTAGTATATATTCGGTATTGTTTTTGTGCAATGTTGAATAAAAAAATAATAATATTTATTACTACCTCTATCTTATAAAAAGATGTCTTTTAATATTTTTTTTCTTTTTTTTTGAGTAACAATATTTTCTATTTTTACTGTAAATAATTATGCTTAAGTGTGACTTATGTTTAGTTAATATATGAGAAAAATGATTCATATAATTTTTAATATTTTTATATGAATAATAATATTCGTTTTGTAATAATAAGTTTGTTTTACGTAAATATCAATATTTAGAAAAAATAATTATAATTTTATTACGTTAATTTGTACTCTTTATGGGTATTAAAATTTTACTTTTTAATTACAAAAAAATATATTTGAATATATATATAATGTAAATTTTAATCTTTGATAAATTTAATTAGGAAAAATTTATGACTTCATTTTTCTGATAAAATGAATATTTATTATTTTTTGATATTTATGTTATTTATTGCACAAGTTTATAATTTAATTAATTAGATTAAGTTAAGTACAAATTATAATATACAAATTTATATTTAGTGGATAAATTAAACATTATAATTTGAAGTGTGTATTAGACATTATGTGAAAAATATTTTTAGATATTAGTTGGTCAACCACACTAGAGATAGTGAATGTTACATATTATAAAAAAAATAAAATAATAACATACATTTTTTTATTTGGATTATAGTTTTAAGAATATTCAAATTAATATTTAATTAGTAACAAAAATTGGGGTTATTACCGGAAGCATTGTACCCATATTCTATTTACTCATCATAGTATTATTTTCTGTGCGTTGAAGTACTCCATGTACCCTCAACAACCGCGAGCTTGAAATCATTAAAGCCTCATTTTATTAGGCTCTCAAAATAAAATATTTTTAATATATAAAATATTCAACATTAGTACATCACTTTTGAGATAAAACAAATGCGAATTTAAAACATTTTAAACTAAAAATAAATATTATTTTCTTTTATTTAAGTCAATAAAATGATAAGTCTTGTAAAATATATAAAAAGAATTACTCATTTAAAAATTTATGTCATCATTTTCAATAAAACAACTTATTCTTTCTTGTCCAAAACTCACAATCGTAGGGTTAATGTAAATCCAACGAAAACACGACCAAACATGTTTTCATATGTTGGTGGTTAATAAGGAGTACTAAAATAGTACTACTATATATAAATAATACTAATAATTAAACAACCTACAAAACCACAAAAATAGAAGTTACGAGAGAGAAAGGGACCTGCCTCAACTCAATTGAGAGTATCGTCTGAATCAGAGCAAGAGGAGGAGATGGGGAAGGCGAGAGAGATGGAATTTCATTATTATTGTTATTATTATAATTACGTTATCATCCTCTTCTTCTTCTCCGCAATTCTTTCGCTTGAAGCAACAATTCCAGTCTCTTCAATTTCTCCTCCTACTCTGGGTACCCAGGTATATCTCTCTTAAAACCCTTCATAAATTATTTCAGAATCCTTTTTACTATTATAATTTCACGTTTTAAATTCCTATTCTGTCTTAATTTACAAAATTGAAACTTTCTGTTAATGTCGATCAAGATTCTCTATAGTTATTCGCATCACCTATCACCTATATATATATATATATAAAATTTAAATAACTAAATTGATTTTCATTATTGGATGTCTATACTAGAGGTAAGAGTCCCTCATGGAAACTTAATTGTATGAGGTTTGTTCCAATTTACCATCGAACTTACACATCTGTAATCATGCGCCTGCTTGTTTATATTAACTCTAACAAGCAGGACTGGATTTCTGCAACACAGTTTTATTATCCAAAAGTTTTGACTTTCAAAATTGGGATCTTTCCTAGGAAGGTGGAGCAACCAAAAGAAGCATCATAGCTCACACTAGTATCTTTAAAAATTCAAAATTTCCTACTCCTCCATAGGTAATTTGTTGAATTTATCGACATATCCACATTATTAGGGCAACAGTGTTATGTTCTTGCATTCTTTTTGCTGCTACCTTTACCATATATTTGTTTTTTCATGGTATTGTATCAGTGTTTTGTTTTCTTCCCGACTTGTTGTCTTCATATTCTTGTAAACATGTGTGATTTTGTGCATGAATAACATGCTAATATTATAAACCACAGATCTCTTTTACTGCCTACTACTTCCATCATAGTTTTCCCTTTTCATTTCCTTACTACAGGCTTACGAAGAACATGCAGCTCCAAGGTAATAATCTTTCTTGATAAGTAGCTTCGAGTTGACTTTTTGGTTACAGTTGGATCACTTGGGTATATTTTATAACTTGTCAGTTCTTTGAACTATGAGAGCGGATTCAGTACAGCAAGTACTGGTTTCAATCCCTAATTTTTTCCATCCTGAACCACATTTTTAACGTCCAGGACTCATAAACACGATGAAGAGCATGCCCATGAAGTTCATTGTTCCAGAGAAAGAAGCAGGGCTGCTTGGGAAATCATTGAGGAGGTATTTATTGTAAACATACGTGATATGGAAGTTATTGATATGTGCAATGTTTCATACTGATTAGGATGCATGAAAATAACTTCTACATGTATTGTGCAGTATTTGATGCCATTTGTCGAACAAGAAAAGTATCCAATTTCTCAACACTGTAAGCTTCACCCCGACAATGATCTCTTCAGAGATCAGGAGCAGCACAAGATTCACGTGGACATAAACGAATGGCGCTGTGGATACTGTAAGAAAAGCTTTCGATCAGAGAAATATCTTGATCAACATTTTGACAACAGACACTCCAATCTTCTGAATGTTGTATGTAGACCCTTGATACTCATTTTTTTTAATAAAATAGTGTCTGCCAAAGTTAAAAATGTTCACTATTTTCATCCAGTTGTACTTTAATGGTTGTTTGGTAGGAGGGATGGAAATATTTGAGTGAAGAACTTTCTCTTCCCTAAGGATTGGAAGGTGTCTTTCCATTATGCTGTTTGATATAATGTGAAAGAAATGAAGGAAAAGTTGGAAGGGTGCAAGATGGAAACATTACAATGAATTTATTTTACTATTTTAATCTCATCTTTTGTCTGAAGATGCAATTTAAGTAAATTATCCTATAAAGGTCATATATGTAAATTTTGTACCCGCACCAAAGTATACCATTGCTCGCCTCATGTTTTCCGCCAACTATTTACAGGATGATAAATGGTGGGCCAAAATGAAATGCTTCTTCCTACCATTATGTTTTCATCTGTTTCATCCTCCCACTTTTCCACCACAGAACACCATAAGTGTTTTTTTAATGGATTCTTTATCATCTTCTTATTGTAATAGATGTAGCATCTCATTTTATTAGGTCATTGTTCATCCCGTGTTAATTGAGGCCACATTCATTATTCATTATCCTTCTTTCTTTTTTTTCGTAATCCAATAGAAGATTTATTGCTATATACTCCTTGTAATGGGAAAGTAAAGTAAAGGAATACAAGAAACGGTTTTATTTTCTACGTGTGTTTGGATGTCATGGAAAAATGTAGGTCTCAACCACTAAATATTTTCTTGCAGGAAGCATTTTCCCTCAAATCTCATCCTACATTTTTTGACAGGAACTTGGGTCATGTGAAAGTCTTAAAGCTTTATTTTCCTACATATTGTAATGTCAACCAAATACTTGCAAGAACGTAACTTTCTTTTTCTTTACTTTATTCTGTTTTTCTTTTCTTGAAGATCATTTTCTAGCTCAATATTCCCAACGTTGAAACATGTTACTGAAAAAAGAAATTAGAGCAAATCTGTACACTCTAGATCCTATAAAGGTTTATTCCTTCACTTTTAATTTCTTAAAGTGTTGTATAAAAATGATATGTAAAGAAATTTGTATTTTAACATATTTAAAAATTAAATTTGGACACTATATTTAGAATTCTAAAAATCATAGCTATCTTATTTCAAACTCTGGAATCAAATTGGTTCTGTATTCTGGTAAAATAGTCATGCTAAACTCCTTTCTTCTTATTTTGTATTTTCTTTTTTCATTTTTCTGTTTAATAACTTGCATTATGTTTCTTTTAGTCAAACGAACGATACGATGATGTCTCAACATCGTCGTAAACATGTTTTTCTAACATATAATTGAGTTTAGTATTCATTACGCTTGGCCCCAAGTGTGTGTAGATTTCAACCAGCAACCCACCCCTTGGAGTTTATATTCTTAATTTTTTTTTTGCTTTTTATAATGATGGATCATAATATGCTATTATTGAATAGCTTTTTTGCACTTTTGATAAATACAGAGTCACAGCAAGTGCTTAGCAGATTTATGTGGAGCTTTGCACTGTGACCTCATGATGGATTCTAAGTCTCGTAAGGCCAAATGCAATCCAGCAGCTGCTTCAAGGAACCACCACTTGTGTGAGGTTTTCTTCATCTACTAGAACCTCTATTGTTGTTTATAGTTTTCATTTGCTTATTGTGGCGTCTTTTGTGCAGAGTCTTGCTGCTAAATGTTTCCCTATAGATCAAGGACCCTCAGCTAACCGACTTCACGGTATCAATTTATGTTTGAATATAATCTGGTTTATATTCTTCCAGAATTTCTTACAGAATCCTTTGCTGATCCTGACAGAACTTTTTCTACGACAATTCTGTGATGCTCACACTTGCTCAGGAGGCCGCAAACCCTTTTCCAGGGGAGGCAGGGTAAGTCTCACTCTTGTTATTCTAGTGTGTCCTAGGTAAAGCTCAAGGTCACTCTCAAGAGGCAACCTTGATTGTTGTAGAAGATGAATGATTCGTACGTTTATGTACCTGTATGAAATGTTATTGTCTGTAGGATTTGCAATTATTGTTTGCCATGGGCCTTTCTAGAAGCTCTTAAGCGTACAACTAGTGTACTTTTGGTTCACCTTAAAATACAGGTGTGTACTGTTGGGAAACCAAAAGTTGCTTAGATTACATTACAACAGAAGATCAATCCTATAGAACTACTAGCTGTAAGGTTTTTCAAAACTTTAACGGAAAAGGCCATGCAAACTTGATAATAATTATGCCTAGAAGAATTATTTCTGTTGTAAACTTTTGATGTATTTTACTATCTTTAAGTTTCAATTATTCATTTGTTGATGATGCCTTTCGTCGATACTTGCAGAAGCATACAAGCATTTTCTACCTGGCTATTTCAATATTGACTCTGATGCTGCTCCCTATCTTCTACGCAATCGTTTATTTGTACCAAAGGTACCATGCAAACCTTTAATTCTCAGCTTTTCATCTGCGACTTACTTTTGTATCAAAGTGATAGTACCTTTCTATATTTCTCAGAGAAATGAGCAAGGGTAACCAAGGATTTAAGCGCATCTCACAGAAGGGACAAAAACCAAAGCCGTCTTAGTTGGTAAGCAGAGTGCCTATTTGAATCAATGATATCTGTCTGCTTAACTATCTGGATAAAAGCTTATGGAGATTTTTTTTCGAAGTTATCTTCTTTATGATTTGGGTTGATGTTGGATCTCAAAATGATAGACTAGCAGTTATTTTTACAACGCCATTGTTGGTTGGAAAAATGAGAAGGAAACCTGGCTTTGCTTCATATTTGGAAATCTCAAGTATTATGGGTTTTTTTGTTGAAGAATAAGTTGTAGGTCAAGCTCTGGGAGTCGTCTAATTGCTATGAAAGATTGAGGATTATGACATTGAAGATGTATTCATGTGAATAATCATGGGGCGCAGATACCATTGTCAACCTGCACTCTCTTTTGAAAGCTAAAAGATTTCCTCGGTAGACTTGTCATTCAAAGAATTCCTGGTGTACAAATCCCCCTTTCAGAAGTTGTAATATTTGTTGTATAACAAGGAAACTAATATTTACGCAACTGTCATTCACTTTTCAACCTTGATAGACCTTGAGAGAAAACAGTGTCAAGGATGATGAGACTTGAGAGTGGTAGCTGCTTATTAGGGGTAGGAGACAATCTGGCTTTTACTATCCTAATTTTAAATGGAATTTATGGTGGTCTTCAAAGGAAGGAGGTTAACCCACTTTTTAGTTTTGATATGTTTGGAACATCATACTACTACTTAGGCCGATTATAAAAAGAGTAGTTAACTATCATAAAAGTGTGTTGTTGAATTACAGTCGTCAAGAATCGTACAAGTTTTTCCCTGAATAATAATTATTAGGATTTAAAATATATATATATATATATATATATATATATATCATTATTTTTATAAAAAGAAATAATATTGATGTAAAAATTGAAATTGTGAAACAGAATGACTTTGAATAGATATTGGGCGGGTGGCATGTGATGTGGGGGTGTATCTTTAAGAGGTGGCCACTACAGGAAGTTCTTGTTTGTTTGTTTGTTTGTATGAATATGAATATTACTCCGAAGCATTCTTTGGTAATTATTGGTATCGTTTTCAGTTATTTATTGGAGGAGATGTAAGCTGAGACAGGCAGGCAGCCTGCCCGCACGCACCACAAAACAATTCCTCTTTGCTTTTGCTTCTTCAAGTTGTTGCCTACTTTATTACTCCATTTCCCTCTCAAAAAGTTACAGCCCCCATATATATATATATATAGTAGGAAGACTTGTACTAATACTGATGGGTAGTTATTCAATCTTAATTCTTCCATGTGTAGAAAGTTAACCCACCCACCCTTTTGCGCATGCAATCAGGATTCAGGAGGAGCAGGACTATATCTATCTTTTTCTAATTTATATAGGGTCTTCTTAACATGTGCTCTAAGGGCAGCATACAGTTCAAGAGAATATTCTCTTGAACTGTGTGTATATTCTCTTGATTTATGTATTTGTATCAAGTTCAAGAGAATAAACACACAATTCAAAGGAATATTCTCTTGAACGGTGTGCTTAAGGGCACATGTTAAGAAATTCCATTTATATATTAGGAAAAGATACCCCCATACTACATACATAACATACGAATATACTACATAATAATAATAATAATAATAATAATAAAGCATTAGTAATAGTAGTGGCACTGGCAGTCCCTCGGCTCTCCTCCTAATTTTATAGTATACTGATTGATAGGGCGCCGTAGCACGCGTTGCTCTATTTTCTTTTGTTTTATTTATACTCATCCCGTCTGTCTGTCAGAGGTAGAATCCCACACTTAACCACATAGATTCAGTTTAATCGAGTGCTACCCATTCCCAAACTCTTATTTCACATTTGGATGGACTGTAGTGCGTCTACAAGTATATATATATATATATACACACACACACACACACAAGAAGAAGAAAAAAAATTAACAGCCGTCCAATGTACATGGTTGTCTTTTGTTGGACATTGAAAAGGAGTCTCACTTGTGGGTGGGTGGATAGACACTTTGATCACTTTTGTAAATGAGAAACGACGTGAACAAATATTTATATGGACACGAATCACTAGCTAATGAACCACAATCATAGCTAGCTTTTTCAAATTCAATTTTTCAAGACCATGAGGCTCCATCCAAATCTTTAGATTCAAATCAAAACATTTAATTTCAGTGTGATCTGATCCTTCCTTTAATGAAAAACATGAACAACTATTTTCTTCTTCTTCTTCTTCAATGTTTGTTAGATACCATTTCTGTTTCACATAAATAAAATCCAATTTTATAATTCGAATAATTAAGATAAAATTGGATATGCAAAAGGTTTGGGTTTGGATTTATTCACTTCTTTTCCCGAATTAGTTATTGTGATTGATTGGAGACTATATATATATACATATATCTTGAAGGATTATTGGGTCAACACAAGAGTTCTTGTGGTACATATGTTTGGTGTGTTTTGCCTAATCCTAAATCCTAATCGGAGCCCAAGGCCTCATTCAATCCTGGAGTGGAGAATTTAAGTCTTCGTGATTCCAAACTCGTTCACATTAATCCCTAAAAAATTCCAAATTTCTCGGCTAAATTGTTGTACATTTGTCAAAAAATAATGCTACTATCACATAAATAATGTCACATAATGCTCACATATACACATATATACTGCGAATCCCACATGTCAGACGGGAGCCTGCAAGATGTATATGTATTGCTGTGAACATTATGTGAGATTTTTTATGTGATAATAACATTGTTGTTTTTCAAAAGAAGAGGGAAAACAAAACAAAATCATTTCCCCCTTTTAGTACGTACGGGGGGTCTTGTTTATTGGGTACACTCAATTAGGTAACTGTCTCCTCTTCCCACTCAGAAATTGCCCCATAACATTTTTTAGGTGCGACTTTTTAGTGTTTGTTTTGGAACACTATCACTCTCAAATAAGTTAGTGCTTCTATTCCAGGGCTCCAGTCCGTACTTTAATATAAGTCGTTTTAGAGTTGTGCACAAACATTAAAAAAATAATTGTATAACATTAAATATAATATCAATTGTCTATATTACCCTTGTATTGAAAAAATAGAGTGTTGTTTATTAGGCCAAAAATAGTGAGAGAACAAAAGTTATATTTATTAATATTGAAAATTAAGCAATTAATGCTTACTTAAAATGATAAAGCGTCTTATATTAAGGGACAAAAATACTTCTCTAAAACGTCTTATATTAAGGGACGGAGGGAGTAGTTATTATGCAGCTTATATGAATAAGTTATAACTAAATAATA
Organism: Panax stipuleanatus; assembly: GCA_020205555.1. Lineage (NCBI taxonomy): Eukaryota > Viridiplantae > Streptophyta > Magnoliopsida > Apiales > Araliaceae > Panax > Panax stipuleanatus. The sequence continues at coordinate 5,489,312 of CM035124.1, forward strand.
GTAGTAACATAAAACATACTCACTGGCTCACTGCAGTTAGTTATTTGGAGATAATCTTAAAATTTCAAGAATGCTTTTGATTTTGTTCATATACAACTCCTATTGTCTTCACCTAATATATATATATATATGATTATTAATAATAAAATTTTCATATATGTAATTAACAAAACATAATTGATTTTGAATTTTCCGTTCATCCTAATAAACGATCAGGACCGTCCAAAATTTAAAATAAATCTCATTGTCCATTATATTCTCTTTAATTTCAAAAAAAATAATTTTATTCTCTCTTATTCTCAAATCCTCCTCTTTTCTTTCTCCTTTCAAATTCATTCTCTGCCTCTTCTATTCTCTGACGCTGTCTCTTTCCTCTTCCCATTTGTACGTACGAATAGTATATATATATATAATTGGGTAATCAATGTGGAATTGGCTAAAGCCTAAAGCTGGATATCCTCCAAGTCTAGACTCTAGTGGATCCGTAACTGACAACTCTTGAGATTGGAGTAAAGTTCTTAATTTTTGGCTTTTAGCGCCCTGGCCCACCTGCTCTTTATTATTCTCCAAACCAGAGTTAGTCTAATCTGTAACTCTAATCATTCCCCCAACTCCATTATTAAAAGAACGGTTTTCTTAACATGTCGCTAGTTGTTTATATTTAGGTTGTCTTTTAATGAATTAGTCTCTTATTTACTAAGAGATATAATATTACTTATTTTTTTTTATTATTTTTGAATGTCTCTTAATCGGTAAGACAGAACATAAAATCTTAATAATTGAGAGGTACTCCCTCCATCCCATAATAACTGTCGTTTTAGCTTCATGCACATGGATTAAGAAAGTTATTTAATGCTATTATTTATTAATTAAAATTTGTATAAAATTTCATCACTACCCTTTATGGGAAGTTGAAAACTATTAATACAAGGGAGAGAATTTCATAGTACAATGAGAGAAGGTAGGGGTGATATAAAAAAAAAATAATTTATTCTGCCTAGAAAGTTGTAAACGATAAATAAATTGAGAAAATTTTTTTCTTCTAAAACAAAAGTTATTATGGGATAGAGGGAGTACTTCTTAATGAAATTTTTTTGATATAAATATATTCAACAATATTATCCACTCATTTTTATTAAATTGAATATTTAAAATTATTAAATAAAATTTTATTCTTTAAAATGATAAAATAGTGTCATTAAGAGACAACTTACTTTTTAGTTATCAAATAATTTTTTAAATTCAGACCTCACAACCATTCAGATGATCTAATTTATTAAGACACCATAATCATTCAGATCTTAATTCTCAGGTTTATCAAACACAACCTAAACGCGAAGTCTAATGGATGGACATTAAATTCAAAAAATAGATCCACTAAAATACTCTCTCCGTCCCTTAATATAAGACTTTTTAGAGTTGTACACAAGCATTAAGGAAATAATTGTATAACATTAAATATAATATCAAATGTGTTTATTGTCTTTGTATTAAAAAAAGATATTGTTATTTATTGGGCAAAAAATAATAAGAGAACCAAAGTTATATTTAATACTTAGAGAATATTAAAAACTAAGCAATTAATGCTTATTTGAAATTCTAAAACGTCATATATTAATGGACAAAAAAATTCTCTGAAACGTCTTATATTAAGGGACGGAGGAAGTAATTTTTAAATGCATATGGTCCCACTAAAATATTATTTAATTTAATTATATTTCAATGGGTCTCACATCTTGAATTCGGTGCATATCCACTTTAAAGACACATGTTAAGAGGACCCTTAAAAGAAAGCCTTATTTTATAATTTTTACTCGGTCAGCCAGTCCCATTATTATATTATTATGTATCTCAAAAATAAATATTTTTATAAAAAAAATTAACAGTTCTACAATTTATTTTTAATATAAATTAGACCGACATTAGCGTGGGTAAGAGATTTTTTTATTTTTTTTTTGTGAAAATAATAATTTTCCAAATAAAATCTTCTCTCAAAAACACATGTGGAACTGTTACCTATACAAAAAGTAACTATATAAATGCGCCTTTATATATACACAGTTGCACACACACCCCTAACAGAGACATCTACTCAGAGAGAGAGAGAGAGAGAGAGAGGGAGAGAGAGATGGGAGGGGAGTTTTGTGGAAGAATGGGAAGTGGGTTATGCAAAAGACTGGGAAACTCATGGAAACAAAACAAGAGAGGCTTAAACGAAGCTGTTTCAAATAGCATGGTCGGGAAATACTTCAAGTTAGATGCTAGAAAGAGCTGTTTCACTATAGAACTACGCGCCGCCACCGCCACTTTTCTTACCATGGCCTATATCATCACCGTCAACGCCACCATCATCGCCGACTCCGGTGCCACGTGCTCCATTTCCGACTGCACCGCACCGGAAAACCAGACGGCCGGCCCGGACTGCATGCTCAAGCCTAATGCTGGCTACCAAGCCTGCCTCTCTAAAATCAAAGGTGACCTCATAGTCGCCACTGCTTTGTCATCTATGATTGCCTCGTTTGCTATGGGCCTTTTGGCCAACCTTCCCTTAGGCCTAGCCCCGGCTATGGGTCCAAATGCTTACCTGGCTTACAACTTAGTGGGCTTCCATGGATCTGGGCCCATCTCGTATAAAACCGCCATGGCAATCATCTTGGTTGAAGGCTGTGCCTTCCTAGCAATAGCTGCTTTTGGGCTTCGTGCGAAGCTCGCTCGTTTCATACCTCATCCGGTACGGTTGGCCTGTGCTGCAGGCATTGGGCTTTTCATTGCGTTTGTTGGGCTTCAGGCCAACCAGGGAGTGGGCCTCGTGGGTCCCGATCCGGCTACACTAGTGAGCATCACGGCTTGCAAGAAAACAGATCCGGTGAGCGGAGAATGTAGGGGTGGCAAAATGCAAAGCCCGACATTTTGGCTCGGGGCGGTGGGATTCTTGATTATGGCGTATGGGTTAATGAAGGAGGTTAAAGGAAGCATGATATTTGGTCTTCTTTTTGTGACATTAGTATCTTGGATTAGGGGTACCGCTGTGACTTTTTTCCCCAACACTCCCCTCGGTGACACAAAATACGACTACTTCAAAAAAGTGGTCGATTTCGGGGAGATCAAATCAACTGCCGGGGCTATTAGTTTCGCCAATTTTAACAGGAGTGAGGTGTGGGTTGCTCTAGCGACCTTATTATATGTGGATGTGCTAGCCACCACTGGCACATTATATACCATGGCCGAAATTGCAGGATTTGTAAATGAGCAAGGAGGGTTTGAAGGGGAATATTTAGCTTATATGGTTGATGCCGGGTCGACGATCGTGGGGTCCAGCCTCGGAGTTTCACCAATCGCCACCTATGTGGAATCATCGTCTGGGATTCGAGAGGGGGGTCGTACCGGATTAACGGCTGTGATGGTGGGGGTATATTTCTTTCTATCCTTGTTTTTCACCCCTCTGTTGACTAGTGTACCGCCATGGGCAATAGGCCCGTCTTTGGTAATGGTTGGGGTGATGATGATGAGGGTGGTCAAGGACGTAGATTGGAGCAACATGAAGGAGGCAGTGCCTGCTTTTGTTACCATGCTGCTCATGCCACTGACTTATTCTATATCGAATGGGATCATCGGAGGAATTGGCATTTATGTGGTGCTTAGCGCATTTGATTTTGTCAGAGGCTGGTTCAAGTGGTTCGTCGAGATGAGAAGAAGGGTGGTCAAGGAAGAAAATCAAGTATCAGCAACAAATGGAGCAGCAGCAGCAGCAGCTGCAGCAGATCAAATTCTAGTAGAAATGATTTGATTGTAACTGATCTTGTTTTTTATATATATATATATTTATGTATTGTTTTAGGAAAATAATATTTCAACGTGTAATTTTGATATTTTCACTAAAGTGAGACTCACGCCATGCGAAAATATCAAAATTACATGAGAAAATAGTACTCTCCATGTTCCGACTCATTAGTATTAGATGCAATAGCTACCATGACACCCATCACCAAGTTAGACTTAGAGGAGACCGCCCCTTACTTTTCATGGCCGCTTGTGCATCTTTTGATGGTGCATCAAATTGATTAGTTAGGTAGACAAGAAATTTCAAATTGAGATCGAAGTCACTTTTTTTTTTTTTTTTTTTTATGATACTGGGCTCTCTTTTTTTGGTTTTGTTCAACTTCAATTTGAACACACGTTCACCAGCTGAACCCAGAAGAAGTTTGAGGGCAACTTCCTCAAATCATTAACCATCATCATAAAATAGATTCTCAAACATAAATAAATCCATTTATATTTATATAGTACCATCGGTATTCTAATTAAATGGATCAATTGTTCAGAAGCAGCTTCAACATCATGGATGGGGGATGCCGAACCAAAACTTGCTAATATTTACTGCTAAATAACCAAAATTCATGCATTTACATGTCATTGTAACTTTGGTAAGCATTGATGTGACATACATCTCACTTACGAACAATATTGACACTGTAGATGCTCTCTGGTCCATTCTCAAGTCTGAAAACACATTCATCCCCTGGGCGCAGGCTGTTTGACTTGCAAAATGCTTTCCATCCACTTGCCAAAGCTTTTAGACCATATTTCTCTTGGTAGAGGACTGGCCAAAATCTTGTATTTGGACCTCGAAGGATTACTACCTTTCTATTTGCCCTTCCAAATGAAATTGATGGCAAGCATTCGGCCAACTCCTGCCCAAATATTAGAGGGATGTCAAAAAATATTATAGAGGACCCAAACAAAGGCCAAACCTGTAAAAACTAAAATGCATACATGGGCCAAACATATCACTTGAATACCCAGCAGCTAGCAGATGAAACTAAATACACACAACTGACGATCACCACCACCCAAATGTGGCAATTCAAGGGTCAGCCAGCACACGAGAACTAAATTTTCATAAAGAGAACAAGGAAAAGATTGGCTCAAAAAAACAACAGAAACATGATAAATAAAAGTGCAGTTTCCAGACATTCATGATTTCAACATCAATGGTTTGAAACTCAGCTGCCATGATTGAGTAGATGCAAGCCAAGAGATTAAATAGCAATGCATATTATATATAATATACATATAAATATTATATACATGTGCATTATATTAAAGACAAATATCTGATAAGATTTTGCATAACTTTGAGACTATGTATGTGGGAGAGATGAAATGATTATGTTCTATTGTCGTTAGTTAAAAGTGATAAAGCAAAATACGAGGAAACAAACAACTCAGAGTAGTTCAGCAGGTGAATCCAATGTTCTTATGCACACTGGCTTGCATTCTCCTGTGACACGGAACAAGACAATAAGACTACTGGAAAAAGAGTAGTCTTCGCAATCCTTGTAAAAGTTAATCCCTTAAAATAGGAGGAAACTAATGGTTTTTAAGATCGACTTGCCTAAGAGATGATAAAAGTGAAAGCAGAATTGAAGATGTACACAGAAAGTATGTCCATAAAATGAAGAAAGTAAAAGGAAGGTTTATAAAACGTGTACTTCTCGAAAAAAGGTTTATAGAATGTCATGGAGAAGATTGAGATACTCGATCCAAAAATTAAAATTTTCTAGTACAATTTTTTCCATATATTTCAAATTATACTTGACAAAATGGGTTAATGATGAAATAAGTTGGAAGGGAATAAAACTCAATTTTTTTTAATAAAGATGGATCTGGCTGGGTAAGAATCAAAGATAAGACAAATCACATGACCATTATGACAGTTATATAAGATGTAGAATATACTTTTCAGAAGGAAAAAAAATCCCTCCATTGACGTCCTCCACCATTTTTATGGTCAAATTGACCATTTTTCAAATCACTAGATCGTATTACTCTTTTATATATACACAAAGACTATGACCATAAGCAACTACATACTGTATAATTTAGTTTTAATCTCAAGGTTTCTGATTATGAAATTTAAAATATATATGCTTCATTATTAATTTTAAAAAATGTTCAATTTGACCATAAAAATTTGAGGACATTGGTACTAGGACGGAGGGAGTAGTATAAGAATATTGGATAAACTCTGTTGTCCTAACTACATCACTTCCCAAGGATATTATACACAATACATATCAATAAATATGTATATTTATATATATATATACACACACATAATACAAATCATGGTTGAAGTTCTGACCGGAAATAAAATATATATATGATGCATACATGCATAATATAATGTATGGAATCACACCACACACATTAGACTAAGTGAATTACATAAGATCCACTCTTCAACTATCAGTAGAAAACTAATCTATCTCACAAGTTTAACTCCAATCAGAACATGATATATTAGTGCAACGAGATTTGTACTGTATAATTTGAAGTAGCAGCCAGAAAAGTATAAGACTGTTGGATAAACTCTGTTGTCCTACCAAGAAAATATAATAATTAGCATTGTTGTTTGGATAAACATGTAAGAAGCACCACCCTACCAAGGATATTATCACTTAAAGAACAACTAAAGATACTACATATCATTGTTTAAGTTCTGATTGGCAATCATGTTACATGCATGATTAGACAAGTGTATGCAACCAGATCAATCAGAGAAACTAGCCTACACAAATTTTAGAAGATTGAGAGGAAGGATTAAGTATATCAGTAAAATTTTGCACGTTGAAGTGACATATGAAGTAAATAGAAAAGAGTCAAAATCAACCTTTAATAATAGAAATTTAGAGCAAAGTACCACGGGAATCTAAAAGTTCATATGACACCCCATTGAGGTGAAAATTGTTCCAAAAAGAGAAAAGAACAATTCTAAATTCAGCAATCAATTAATCACTAAGATGGTCAGAAACAACAGTAAACAATGAGTTTATGAGTAACATACCAACAGAGCTTGGCTTCCTACCACCGCCAAACAAGAGTTACTGGATGTATCTGGTGAGAAAGCATTAAATGAATAAACAGGTTCAGTCTTCACCGCTTTAAAGACTTCATTGTTTTCTTTTTTAGCCTTACTGGAACTCTGGCCCAATTCATTGAAGAATGTTGGATCCTTTCCTGCAAATTTATTAATGCATTTCATCTAAAATTAGAAAATAGCAAAGGTGCTTGTATAAATGCTGCAAGGCATCATGCACATGTACACATGCATATCTAACTAGCAACCCTTTTTTCGTATAGCTGTAAAAAGATGAAGACGCAGGAGATAAAGTCATACCAGAATTCATACTCTTACAACTAGACATCTTATTCATCTCCATTAGCTCTTTTTTACACGATTTAATAGTTTCACCTGTTCAACATTGCATTACTCCATAAGCACAAGATAAAAATAAAAAAGTTTTTAAAGAAGCACAAAAATGTACTCCCTCCTCCACCCCAAAAATTGACCATAAAATCAATAAACCGTACTACTTTTTTACCTTTTTCAGCCTTGCTGGAACTCTGACCCAATTCATTGAAGAATTTTGGATCCTTTCCTGCAAATTTATTAATGCATTTCATCTGAAGTTAGAAAACAGAAAAGGAGCGTGTATAAATGCTGCAAGGCATCATGCACATGTACACATTCATGTCTAACCAGTAACCCTTTTTCGGTATAGCTGCAAAAAGAAGAAGACACGGGATAAAGTAATACCAGAATTCATACTCTTGCAACTGGACATCTTATTCATCTCCATTAGATCTTTTTTACACGATTTCATAGTTTCACCTGTTCAACATTGCATTACTTCATAAGCATAAGGTAAAAACTAAAAAGTTTTTAAGGAAGAAAGCACAAATATGTACTCCCTCCTCCTTTCTCTAGATCAAATTGACCATAGAATCAATAAACCGTACTATTTTTTACCTCTTTCAGCCCTACTTGAAATCTGACCCAATTCATTGAAGAAATTTGGATCCTTTCCTGCAATTTTTTTAATGCATATCATCTAAAGTTAGAAAATATAAAAGGTGTGTGCATAAATGCTGCAAGACATCATGCACATGTACACATGCATGTCTAACCAGGAATCCTTTTTTGGTATAGATGTAAAAAGATGAAGACACAAGAGATAAAGTAATACCAGAATTCAGACTCTTGCAACTGGACATCTTATTCATCTCCGTTAGCTCTTTTTTACACGATTTCATAGTTTCACCTATTCAACATTGCATTACTTCATAAGCACAAGATAAAACTAGAAAGTTTTTCAGGAAGAAAGCACAAAATGTACTCCCTCCTCCTTCCCTGAATAAATCTCTAGATCAAATTGACCATAGAATCAATAAACCGTACTATTTTTTACCTCTTTCAGCCCTACTAAAACTCTGACCCAATTCATTGAAGAATTTTGGATCCTTTCCTGCAACTTTTTTAATGCATTTCATCTAAAGTTAGAAAATAGAAAAGGTGTGCATAAATGCTGCAAGGCATCATGCACATGTACACATGCATGTCTAACCAGGAATCCTTTTTTGGTATAGCTGTAAAAAGATGAAGACACAAGAAATAAAGTAATACCAGAATTCATACTCTTGCAACTGGACATCTTATTCATCTCCGTTAGATCTTTTTTACACGATTTCATAGTTTCACCTGTTTAACATTGCATTACTCCATAAGCACAAGATAAAACTAGAAAGTTTTTAAGGAAGAAAGCACAAAAATGTACTCCCTCCTCCTTTCCTGAATAAATCTCTAGATCAAATTGACAATAAAATCAATAAACCATACTATTTTTTACCTCTTTCAGCTCTACTGGAACTCTGACCCAATTCATTGAAGAATTTTGGATCCTTTCCTGCAACTTTTTTAATGCATTTCATCTAAAGTTAGAAAATAGAAAAGGTGTGCATAAATGATGCAAGGCATCATGCACATATACACATGCATGTCTAACCAGGAATCCTTTTTTGGTATAGCTGTAAAAAGATGAACACACAAGAGATAAAGTAATACCAGAAATCATACTCTTGCAATTGGACATCTTATTCATCTCCGTTAGATCTTTTTTACATGATTTCATAGTTTCACCTATTCAACATTGCATTACTCCATAAGCACAAGATAAAACTAGAAAGTTTTTAAGGAAGAAAGCACAAAAATGTACTCCCTCCTCCTTTCCTGAATAAATCTCTAGATCAAATTGACCATAGAATCAATAAACCGTACTATTTTTTACCTCTTTCAGCTCTACTGGAACTCTGACCCAATTCATTGAAGAATTTTGGATCCTTTCCTGCAATTTTTTTAATGCATTTCATCTAAAGTTAGAAAATAGAAAAGGTGTGCATAAATGCTGCAAGGCATCATGCACATGTACACATGCATGTCTAACCAGGAATCCTTTTTTGGTATAGCTGAAAAAGATGAAGACACAAGAGATAAAGTAATACCAGAATTCATACTCTTGCAACTGGACATCTTATTCATCTCCCTTAGATCTTTTTTACACGATTTCGTAGTTTCACCTGTTCAACATTGCATTACTCCATAAGCACAAATAAAAACTAGAAAGTTTTTAAGGAAGAAAGAACAAAAATGTACTCCCTCCTCCTTCTCTGAATAAATCTCTAGATCAAATTGACCATAGAATCAATAAACCGTACTATTTTTTACCTTTTTCAGCCCTACTGGAACTCTGACCCAATTCATTGAAGAAATTTGGATCCTTTCCCACAATTTTTTTTAATGCATTTCATCTAAAGTTAGAAAATAGAAAAAGTGTGCATAAATGTTGCAAGGCATCATGCACATGTACACATGCATGTCTAACCAGGAATCCTTTTTTGGTATAGCTGTAAAAAGATGAAGACACAAGAGATAAAGTAATACCAGAATTCACACTCTTACAACTGGACATCTTATTCATCTCCGTTAGATCTTTTTTACATGATTTCATAGTTTCACCTGTTCAACATTGCATTACTCCATAAGCACAAGATAAAACTAGGAAGTTTTTAAGGAAGAAAGCACAAAAATGTACTCCCTCCTCCTTTCCTAAATAAATCTCTAGATCAAATTGACCATAGAATCAATAAACCGTACTATTTTTTACCTCTTTCAGCTCTACTGGAACTCTGACCCAATTCATTGAAGAATTTTGGATCCTTTCCTGCAATTTTTTTAATGCATTTCATCTAAAGTTAGAAAATAGAAAAAGTGTGCATAAATGTTGCAAGACATCATGCACATGTACACATGTTTGTCTAACTAGAAATCCTTTTTTGGTATAGCTGTAAAAAGATGAAGACACGAGATAAAGTAATACCAGAATTCATACTCTTGCAACTGGACATCTTATTCATCTCCATTAGATCTTTTTTACACGATTTCATAGTTTCACCTGTCCAACACTCCATAAGCACAAGATAAAAACTAAAAAGTTTACAAAAAAAAAAGCACAAAAATGTACTCCCTCCTTACCAGAATATATCTCCAAATTAAATTGACCATAGAATCAATAAACCCTACTATTTATTTACCTTTAGACGGATAAACTATGACTATTATAAACTACTACATAGAATTTAATACTACACCCAAAGTTCGTGATTTCAAAAATCTAAATAAATTACTCCCTCCGTCCCCAAAAGGATAAGCAAATTACAATTTGCACACATATTAAGAAAAGTAAAAGTAAAGGAAAAAGAGTAAAAAAGGTTCCAAATTTATCCATAGTGGCCCACAAGATTATATAAAGTGACGAGTACTTTTAATTTTTTTATATTAATGGACCCCACTAAATGACATATTAAACCCTTCACTTTATGTATTTTATCTCATCCAAGGACCAAAAAATTGTACATTTATTCATCATTTTGAGGACGGAGGGAGTATTTTTTAAAATTGGTCACAACCATAAAAATCAAATTAAGATATTTCTTTTGGGAAAGGGGATATATTTAATGAAAACACTGTAGCTCCTACAATCATAACTGGTGAGACATAAGCATCAAGGGAGGAGCACAAAATAATATCGACACTAACGGCCATTGGAGAGCCGCAGTACCCCGACTACAATCTATAAGAAGATTATGGCGATACAAGGCTAGCCAAGTACTAGGTTGCTCAACCTCCGCTCAAAACTTTATTGAGCTCCAGTTGAATCTTGAGCTTGGCTTGTTTAATGGTTATCTCAAGTGAGCATCTAACTGAGTGTAGCTTAAGTGGTTTGGTTTTTATTAAGCCAAGTTAAAGTAGTATTTTTTTTTTGCTTTTTTTGCAAGTGTCAAAAGTAATCTTCCGTTGTTATAGTAAAATAATATTTTACCTAGCTCGAATCTTATAGAGTGAGTTGGAGGTGAGCCCATTAAATAACATAATTTACAACTATAACGTCCTCAGCTCCTCTGTTTCACAAGTGCACAAACAACCTGAACAAACAAACAACAACCATGTTGGGGCTGTTTGTCTCTTTTTAGAGCCCTAGTAGGGGAAACATATTGATAAATGGGTAGGGATAGTAATGACAGACAAGACAGATCGTTAAAAGAATATGCAGATCATTGTGCTTCACATAGTTTCATTTGAAGAAGGAAAACTAAATTAAAACACAAAAAAACTGGTGAAAAGACCAACAAAACCTAGTTTTATAAAGAGAATAAAGATAAGTAACTAACTTGAACGTTTGTTCCTATATGCAGCCTCCAGGCATTTGACTATTTTTGACGTTTTTTTTCTTCTGTATTCGACTGAAATTTAACATTCTTGTCTTTAGCAAGAATGGATCTCAAGACCTCATGCACCCAAAGTCTTATCCTCATGCACCCAAAGTCTTATGAGTAAGTTCTTTGACATTGCACTATTGATCCTATGTTTTTCATTTTTCGCAACCGATTTTCCTAGTAGTAGGCCAGATGGGTGGCCAATTTGATGATCTTTGTCAATGGTTACTACTTTCTCCCGCAGTGAAGTGGTATTATTTTTATTAACCTTTGCAAAGGCTACCTCTGTAGACAATGGACTTATTCAATATTCCTGCAACACTTGAGATTTCAGCATGGCAATAGAAGGATTTAATGTGACCCAGATATAACGGAAGTACCTGAACCCTGTTTATTCCTTAAATCATTGAAATTCATATGGCATTCTTCAGCTTCTGCACGAAACTTTCCCTTAGTCTTACTTCCCTTTCTCTGGTTACCATTTGCTTCAGGAAAATTTAGTTTCTGACAGCCAGTTTTTCCATAGGTTTGAACAACAAAGTGAGATCCAGTAATATAGTTGAATATCAAAGTATCTCCCTCTCTCAGGCCATGGTCTGTGAAAAACTTATGCCATCCCTTGTCTAAAGCCAAGACATTATTAATATTGGCTAATGTTACTGTCCAGCGCTGGCCATTAGAATCCTCAAGATCATAATTCTGTTGATCACTCAAGGCTGACATTTTTCGAGAAACTTCTGGAGGCAGGTACTGCAAAGATGTAGAACATATAAGAAGTTAACAGTATAAATAGTTTGATAAGAAAGTCTACACAAACAGCCAGTTAATAAAACCCTAATTACTAACAACCATGAATGGCGAGGGGGACTGCAAAGTTCTGTTAAACATTTCTTGTGGCATTACTTTTTGAAAAATAAGTTCCTAAAGAATATATGTTCTACTGATGCAGACATGCACATCCAGGAGGGAGACAGTTTTTGAAACCATTGTTAAGGTTAAGTTTGAAGAGAACTTCAAAGGAATGGTACAAGCCTGAAAAGATAATACAAGATAGTTTAAGACATATTCTAAACACCTTCAAGCCTTGTTATGCATAACATTATTACAAGGACATGCATATATAATAATAAACACAAACCAACAAAGAAGTGGAAAAACCCTTAAAGAATTTGATACAAAGGTCCTTTTAAGATCTTTTAATACAAAGACAGCTTTCAGCACCTTATATACGTTCACCTCACCCATATTCAGATTATAACAATTTTGGATCTTTTGAAACCAGTGTTAGACTCCTTTAATCGTCCAAATTTATTTCACAAAGCATACAACAGAAGAAATACGATAAATGATTGAGACCAAGTTACTGGTATAGAATGATTGTTCTCAGGAAAGTTTACATCTATTGAGAGAAACCTCCTCATTAGGAGAACCAGTTAACTGCTAAAGCTTCATTCCAGTGTAAATTTGGGACATTCTTGCAGTTTCCAACTATACAAAATAAGTGCCCATTTATTTCTATTTCAAGTTTTTCTTTGCGCTAGTATAATCGCTATATAAAGTAGATTTATCTAACAATATTTATTCCTATTTTTACCATCATAGGAGTAACATATTCTGAAACAAGTTCAAAGAATACTAATATCATGTCTATGTAAAAAAAACTATAACTCCAAGAGTCAAATACTTCCTCTGTTCCTCATCCAATAGACCCAGGATAAACTTTGTTAAAGCCAAAAAAAGGAGCAAGCTCAAAAATAGGAACCAAATACAAACAAGACCTCTCTCTTTGCCCTCAAAACATCTACCCTTTTTTCTCCCTCAAAATAATCCACCAAACAAAGTAAGGGATTTAATCAACCCTTTCTTCAACCCCCATCCAAGCCTTCAAGACATAAGGCCCGCACAAGACTCCAAATATCCCTAACAAAATTTCAAAGGAAAAATAAATGATCCGTCAAATCCCAAGAATGAAAATACAGCACACACGGGTTCACATTGATTTTTCCCCTTCTCCACAAATTATTTTGAATCAAGATAGCCCCCGCTCTGCCGTCCAAGAAAACAAAGACACCTTTCTAATGACCCGTGCTTTTATTTTTTCAATCAAAAGAAGATATTTTGTAACATGCACAACACACAAAATCTACGCCTCCCCTCAGGTGTCCCAACCTCATCCAAAACAACCAACAAAGAATCAAACTCCTCAAATTCCTGATCCTGAAAATATCTTCTAAAAACCAACTATCAAGAAGCCCTCCCGTTCAAGATTGATACATAGTCCACAAGCGGCTTTGTCTAACGTAATGGAAAAAGAAAGATTAGGCCACCTTTCCTTCAAGAAATCCTCTCTGACCCACAACCACAAGTCAAGCCAAAACCTAATTTCTGGCCCTTCACCCACCATACAGTGGCACTGTGGCAGTGATGATGAGAAGTCTCCCACCCCCGGGAAACAACCTTCCACACACCAACCCATTATTCTTTTTGGTAAGCGTAATAATTTTGTCATTAGGATATGGAATGCCCAAAGTTCTATAAAGCATTTATGACACCAAAAAGTCAATGTTTTTACCTCATCTCCATCAAGCTGTAGTTACTGAATTAAGACAAGTTTAGAATTTGAATGCCATTATATATCAACACTAGAACTCTAAAAAGTTATATAGAATAGATATTAAAAAGGAAAAAAAAACTGTACATTGCACAAATCTTCTCTATTTTTTCCCTTTTGGGTCCTACACATTGATACATTGAATATATTACGATGCAAGAATTTTGGGACAATTTCTTTCACGTAGAAAGATAAATTTTATCTGAAAAAATAGAGTGATTAGTAGTAAGATGGGGGGCAAGGAGTCCACCCACCATGTAACAAGTGGAAATAAAAGGAAAAAGTCAAAAAAGACGTGTTCAGTTTTGAGACAATCTCTTATACTCTCTCCGTTACAAAATATAAGATCATACTTTTTGAAGTTAACTTAAGACACTTTTAAACTCAAAATTAACATAGATTACTTTAATTTTAGTCAATAGATTGATGAATACTATAAACTATCTAAAAATAATACTCATTGTAAGATTTATTGTTTCAAAATTTTTAATAAATCATCTCGATATTGAGTTTGAAAATGTCTTGACTTTCAAAAGTAAACAATGGATCTTATAATTTGGAAGATATGAAGTACTATTTTGAAAAGTAATAACCTCCTAACCATTATCAAATAGTTCAGCATAAAGCCGTCATCAACCGCTTAAAAGAGGATTACAAACATTCAAAGCAACCATTGCCAAAATTTTCAATAACTACTTTTAGATGGAGATTGGGGATACTACCGATGCCATTAAATCATTTTTAACATGGCTACTCCACGATGAAGAGCCAAGACTACCAAGGGGAAAATTAGTAACATTTTGAGACAAAACATATTTTATTTATGTGCTTTTTATGAAATAAATAAATAAATAAAAAAGATATGTGTGCATATGAGGTAGACCGTGGCCAAAACTTTCCTAAAGTAGAATTCTCGTAACTTTCAAATTTCAAAGCAACAAAGTCCAATACAATCCTCACATAGTCACATAGTATGGGACAAATCACAAAAGAACACTAAATGCTAACCTATAATACTGAGCTATTGAGATAATTACATAATCAGCGATATATAGGCATGTATCACAGTATTTGTGCATTACTTAACTAAATTTAAACATGCCTCACACAATTAAATAGTTGCCAAATCACTAAGAAGTTGACCAAAAGTTCATTAAGTTACAAAATAGGAAAAGAGAAATACTACCCGCAGCAATGAAGGAAACAAAGAATACATTATGCAATAAGAATAAAAAGATAAATGAATAACTGAAGCAGCCTAATATAAGATTTTACTTATTATCTTTTAATCTTTCTGAAATAGTCAAGTAGAGCTCAAAACAAAGGTGAATCTTGGGTTAAATCATCTGTTAAAAAAGATGCAACGAAACATGTGCAAGTCGGTATTACATTTGCATTCCTATTTCCTAACAAAAACAATTACATATAAAGAAAGAAGACACTAGTAGTTCCAGGAATGATAGAAAAACTCAAATGAACATAGGGGAGGACAGCTTGTTGAAATGAGTGCACATAAGGAAAACTGAGAAAGCTTGAGAAATGAAAGTGTACCAGAAATTTTGAAAAATCGTAGTTGCCATACAAGAGTTTGAGAAAAGAGATAACAACAGGTGATGGGTCTTTCTTCTGTCCATGAATCAATACACAATTCTGTGTGCACTCGTCACATACTTCTATAACCTTCATTTCTTCTTCTCTTTTAAGCAAATTAGGTTGCAGCAAGCCTGAAACTTTATATGCACAGCAATAAATATGTTCATTTATATACATGCACTTAAAGATATACCAGAAGCAAAACAAATTAGAACGTGGAAAGAGAAAAAAACATGAACTTGAAGCTTGACAAAATATAATACACAAAGCAATGATAAACTTAAGTGTCTGATGGATCAGCTAAGTCTCCAAAGATGCTTTGAGAACTTCAATGACTTAATCACTACGTTGAGACCGACTCCTACGATGTGTTTTGTACTATGTAACATTCTCAATAACAAAAATAGTTCACTTTGAGTAGATAATTACTCCAATTTTCAGAACAAACAAAATAGAGTGAGAATATTCAAATGTTGCCCAACTTGTCCTTTACAATGATAAATAAATTATATGGTATCAAAAGAGTACTCTTTTTTCCCTTGTAATATTTCTCTGATAAATAAAACAAACAGACTTCCCTTTTATTTAGAAATCAATAATAGCTTGGCCAATTTATAAACAGAATAATTTTCAGATAGAATTTACTTGAGCCTCTATTTGGAAGTTAGAACAAGAAAGGGGGAAATAACATGAAAAGTAAAGAGCAAGATAAATCCCCCTTGATGAACACAATATCAAAATACATTTTAATCAAAACCTAAAATCAAGTACAATAATAAACTCAGAATTTATGATTGTGAAGACTTGAGGCTGTATTTGTAAGTCAGAACAATAAAGGGAAAGAAATTGAACAGGTAGATGAAGATAAATAGCATATATCCAACTAAAAAAATCTTATATTAAAACCAAAAATTAAGTTTTGGGAAATATTCTTTTTGACGCAAAAAAATGAAAATTGTCATAATTTTTTTTACCCCTTTTCCCCCTTTCTTTTAACTATTTTTGATGTTAGAATTCACCAGAAATAGCAAATAAAAAATAAGATTAAACTGTTACGTGGTCTCAAAGGGTGTTTTTCTTCCCCACGTTTCCCGATAAGCAAATATACAATAAGCAGAGTGCATAGTTAATAGAATGGGAAGAAAAACCCTAACCCAATGAAGTTTGATCGAGACAATGCAGCTGTACGTACTCCTGGACTACCCTTAAGCCTCGTGCATGTCAACATCTGAGGAGTCAAATTCATGGGCATGGGTCGGCTTATTTTAGGAAAGAGAAAAATCACAGAAAACCCTTATATATGTGTTTATATACATACATATATGCATGCACGTGTATATATGGATAGAGAGAGGAAGAAAATCACCTCTGAAATTAAGCTGATGAAGAATGAAAAACTGCCATTTTTGATTCTACAAACCCTTGATAAACCCTCCTCCTACAAACCCTTCAGAAACTCCGCCCATAAATCCTTTTGGTCTGTCTCCCTAATCCAGTAATCCCTATGCTACTACGCCTACAGCACAAGGAACGGAAATTTTAAGAAATTACTATCAAGTACTCGAATAACATGGTAGCCACACACAGTTCAACCTTAACACTTTCTTTGGTTCAAGAGATGGTGTTTTAATTTTTTGAGACTACTTTTATGAAAAAAAATAATTTTTATTTTATATATTAGTGTTTATTATAATTTTTAAATACTATAAATAATCATATTTATTTTTCAAATTTCAAATTTTAAATTTTAAATAAATATATAGTTCTATCAATTCAAATTTTAAGATTGTATTAATTAACTTATTATCAAAAAGTACTCTATTTGTCCCATAAATATTGTTATACAATTTTTTTTAAAGTGTTCCATGTGGAATTAGCGGCGGAGAATACTCTAAAAATAAAAACTACACAAGTTTTAATTAGTGGAGGGACCCATTATATATTCAAGTTTAAATAGTAAAAGTGACATAATTATGAATAAATTAGCAATATAACTCAAAAAAAAGTTATTTAAAAAATAAATATATTGGAGTATAATTTTTATGAGACTTCTTAATAAGAAACCATTGCAATATTTATAAGACGGACGCGGCGGCGGGGGGGGGGGGGGGGGGGGGGGGGGGGGGGGGAGTATTAAATTTTATGTGGTCTCCTAACTAATTATTTGTAACTTAGGTGGCAAAGACAAAACCTGGCTAAACCTAGTACTAACAATTTGATTTTTTTTGATAAGTAACTTTAAGTTATCAATCTAGTACCTCTTTAACTTTTGTTGTTTCACAAAAAT
Organism: Panax stipuleanatus; assembly: GCA_020205555.1. Taxonomy (NCBI): domain Eukaryota; kingdom Viridiplantae; phylum Streptophyta; class Magnoliopsida; order Apiales; family Araliaceae; genus Panax; species Panax stipuleanatus. The sequence continues at coordinate 5,507,416 of CM035124.1, forward strand.
TTACTTTAAATGTTCTGTTTCTGTTCTGTTCTTTACTTGAACATCTTTGTTTTGCACTCAGTTGATGCCTTGAAAATCCAGAAATTTATAATTAAGCATGTTCCTCGAAATATAAGCATGTGAGGTTCAACCTCTTATTATTAGAAATTCGTCTACCATACTAGTAATATCTTTCAACCTCGCATAGTTTTGGAATGAGTAGTTCATTGAGATCACATTGATAGTAAATGCTTCTGAGGAGCTGACCAGCCTGCAATCAATTCACAGATTGTGTTTTCCGGTTTAACAAGTACTCAAATGAAGGTTGAACGGATTCTCCAGTGAAGAACAAGTCCGAAATTGCTTTGTACATGGCTTCAGTGAGGTGGACTCCATCCCAATTGATGTACTGAGAAGGGTTTGCGCATGAAGTTGAGATTAGCGAGCCACATGGTCCGACCATGTTTAAGTTATATGTTCCACCACCTGATCCACAACAGGCGCTATAGAGCTCATAGAAGCCATAGTTAGCTGCATTCTTCATGACATATCGGTAGGCGTTCCAGTAATCAGCATAAGCAATGACAGCATTTGGAAACTCTTTCCTTAGGTCTTGCAACCTGGCTTGGTAGACATTGTTGTGAAAGTAACTCAGTGCGTTCATGCTTCCAACACATCCAATATCATCTCTATCAATATCTAAAAACGTTTCCATGGACAATGTGAGGCACCCTATTGGAGGCAGACCCTGGACAACAACATACTTGGCGCCCTTGTTGAGCAATGCCTACGAATCAACAAAAATAGGTAATTCATGGCCACTTGATCTGATACAATTTGGTTGTTGTATTAAGCATTTTAATACTTTTATCTGCTTTGGCCTTTTCATTTCAGTAATTTTCTATAAATTGCAAAGTACTATTTGACACTGGTTCCTATAATTTTAGTAGGTATTCATGATATTTATATTTGGAAAACACTCCAAAACTGTTGTTTGAGGTTGAAATTATATTAGTATCAAGTTATAATGAAGAATATTGGTCCAGTTAACAAGTACCTTAGGATCCCTTTTTAAGAACATCTTTTAGTAAAAGTTTTGCTATAGAACTCCTGCTAAACGAGTTAAGTGAAGTGTTGAACTTCATTAAATGCTTTTGTAAAGGTTCCATAACAACAGTTTCATGAAATGATTCTTTACAAGTGCCAATGTGGTAGTCACACTTGTTAGCCTTTGCCAAGAATATTTGTTAAGGATTTTTTTTTTCCTTTTTAAAGAATTTATTCCCATGACATTTCTAAAAAAATTGTCTTCTTTGCCTTTACTATCAGTTTCAGGAGCACTTCCGATTTACATCAATAATGGTAATATTTTCATTACTCTACATTTTTACCCTTATTGTCGGTGTTTATTTTCTTTTTTGTCCTTTTTTTTTGGTGGGGTGGGGGGACATACATTAAGTGCATGCACAAAGAGCAGTTATGAAAATTTTCATATTACTAGCTTTTAACTTTTCATGATTGTATTCGTTCTACATTCTAACAAGGAAAGGCAAGACTAATTTTGAAGGACAAAAGAATTAGAGAAACTTGAAGAGGCAAGCTTAAGCCAGTAACTTAAATGATTATCTATCTAGGACGTAATTAATATATCAACACAAATATAGCTGTTAAAGTGTAGTAATTACCTGCAGAAATTCAGTAGCGCTCTTGATTGCAAGTTGTCGAATGGTTTCACTTGAGACGAAAGATCCAACAGTATATGCATAGTCATTAACTCCAATTTCACCAAACCAGATTAAGGCTTCATCAAACACTGCGTTGCACTGTTGTGGTGTTGTTGAAGAGTTTATGCATCCTTGACTCTCCATGACCTGTTCAAACCAACTTAGCTGAGTTTCGAGTGGCTGAGAAGTGATGGCCAGTGTAATATTGTTGTTTACAAAGAAACTGTGCTCTATAGCAGTAGAACCAGCAACAGCAAAATTCACACCATGTGATTTACCAGCCTCTTTTTGATGGTAAGGTGGCAAATAAGGTAAAGACAGTACTTCAGTTAGAAAGTCGATCACGAGTCGTCCATCAGAGTATCTGTTGGTAGGGTGATGAAAGAATGTGCGTCCGTATGGAAGGTTTGAGACATATTGAAAAGCTCCTGGGCCAGTGAATGAATTTGTGTTGCCTGTGTCAGTGAAGGAGTCTCCAAAGGCATAGATCTTTTTGAAGGAACTTGGTTTTGTACCAGTTTTAGTGGTAGAAGCATGACCAGTAAAAGAAGAAAAGATGGTGATGGAAATGAGGGTGATTTGGAGAGAGAAAGATATGGAGGAGGAATGCATTATGTCAAGGCTTTCTGCTCTACTTGAAAGTGACTAGCAGAATGCTTGGGTTATAGATGCCCGAGTTTTCTTGAAATGACAACAATGTCCTTGCTTTGGAGACACAGATTTTTAATTTGTTCATCCTCATATCGGCCATTTATCACCATTTAAGTATGGGTCTAGCTAAAGAGTTGGCATTTTTAAAAATCTTTTATTTGTTTATTTTTTCCCCCATAACGATCTGTCTTGAGAACCACACATTTTGGTTATATGGGTTGTTGTTGGAAGATTGATGGAAGATTAGGAAGATAATATATTTTAGGGAGGAAGTGAAATGTAACTTTGGAGAATATAAGAACACTTTGATTTCACTTGATTCAAATGAACAAAATACAAGACTATTTATAGGATTCATAGGACACTTCTAGACCCAAAATAATAATTACTACATGACCACATTCATGTACATGAACCTAACCATTACATGTTCCAAGACAATTCAAATACATTCATGTACTTAGATATCACCAATTCATGTACTAATATTAATTAAGATATTTCTTGAATAATCTAGAATATATTTGGTTTAGTTAACAAGGCCTCCCGTAAACCAAATTTATTCTTCACTCCGAGCTTAGCGATTTGCTTCTTGAATACTTCTCCAGAAACCGGCTTTGTAAAAATGTCAGCTGCCTGCTCCTCAGATTTACAATACTTGATATTAATAATTCCATCATTCACAAGTTCCCTTAAGAAATGATATCGAATGCGAATATGCTTTGTCTTTCCATGAAGAACTGGATTTTTGGTAACTGAAATTGTTGAAGTATTATCACAAAACAAAGTTGGATCAGCTTCTTGTTTTTGCTTGAGATACTTCAAAATTCCTTCTAACCAAACTAGATGACATCCAGCATGTGCAGCCGCTATATATTCAGCTTCAGTTGTTGAAAGAGCAACAATTGGTTGTTTCTTTGAACTCCAAGAAATAGCTCCGCTTCCTATATTAAAAACATAACCTGAAGTACTTTTGCTATCATCAATGCTACCTCCAAAATCACTGTCTGTGAAACCAGTAAGACTAACTGGAACACCAGCTTCATAAAAAATCCCATAATCAACTGTACCTTTCACATATCTCAAAATTCGTTTTGCTGCCTCCCAATGTTCTGAGTGAGGTTTCTCCATGAACCTGCTAATCATACTAACAACAAACATTAAATCTGGTCTTGTGGCAGTTAAATACATCAAATTTCCAACTAAACTCCTGTAAATAGTTGGATCCACAAGCTTTCCTTCGCCTTTCTTTCTTAACTTAAGCCCAGTAACACATGGAGTTGAAACAGAATTAGCATTCTCCATCTTAAACTTTTTCAAAATTTCCCTTGCATATCTCCCTTGAGAAATAAAAATTCCCTTACTGGACTGACTAACTTCAATGCCCAAAAAATGATGTAATTCTCCCAAATCAGTCATGTCAAACTCTTGTTTCATTGAAGCTTTGAAATCATTAAGCATCTCCATATCATTACCAGTAAAAATGAGATCATCAACATAGAGACTTACCACCATAAATCTTCCTTTTGAAGGATTAATTTTGGTGTATAAAGTATGCTCCTGAGGACATTTTTGAAAACCATTCTTCTCAAAGTAAGAATTAATGCGACTATACCAAGCCCTTGGTGACTGTCTCAAACCATATAAAGCCTTCTTTAACTTGTAAACTTTCTCTTCTTCACCTTTCTTCACGAAATCGGGTGGCTGATCAACATAAATTTCTTCCTCAAGAAACCCATTTAGAAATGCCGATTTGACATCCATTTGGAATAACTTCCAATTATTTTGAGTAGCAAGTGATATAATTAAACGAACAGTATCAAGTCTTGAAACAGGTGCAAATACCTCATTAAAATCTTCTCCTTCCTTTTGTGCATACCCCTTTGCAACAAGCCTCGCTTTGTACTTATTGACGGAGCCATCTGAATTTAACTTTGTCTTAAAAATCCATTTAACTCCAATGGATCTTTTGTTTGGTGGTAAACTGACGAGCTCCCATGTGTCATTCCTTTCGATAGCCATAATTTCTTCCTTCATGGATTGTTTCCATTTTTCTTCTTTTGTTGCATCTTCATGGGAGATTGGATCTTCTCCTGCATAGAAGGCAAAGAAAATAGCTCCTGCATCTACTGGCTCCGTAGTATCATAAATCTCCTGCAAAGTTCTTGTCTTGATTGCTTCGGGGCTGCTATCAGATGACGCTCCTGTTGAGGATGATGAAACATCAGTTGGGTTCAAGGATGAATCATCTTCACTTGGCATACTGCCACAACCTTCCAAATCCTCTACGAGCAATGGTACCTCATCTACAGTATTTATGTCAGCATCATTGAAAAAAGATTCTTCATCAAAGTTTACATCCCTGCTAATGACAATTTTCTTTGTTTTTGGATTATACAGCTTGTAGGCTTTTGACTTTTCACTGTATCCAACAAAAATACATTTTTCTGCCTTGTCATCAAGTTTTGTCCTTATTGCATTTGGTACATGAGCAAAAGCTACACTTCCAAAAATCTTCAAGTGTTGGACACTTGGTTTTCTCTCATACCAAGCTTCATGAGGAGTACAATTTTTTAAACTTTTTGTTGGTGACCTGTTGATCAAGTAAACCGCACAAGAAACAGCTTCTGCCCAAAATTGGCGTGGCAACCTTTTTCTTTTCAGCATGCATCGAACCATGTCCATGATTGTACGATTTTTCCTTTCGCAAACACCATTTTGTTGCGGTGTATAGCGAACTGTTAATTCATGCCTTATGCCATTATCTTTACAAAAATGCTGAAAATCATTTGAAAGATACTCTGACCCTCGATCTGTTCTCAAAGTCTTTATGTGACAACCAGAAAATTTTTCAACTTCTGCTTTAAAATTTTTAAAAGCTTGAAAACTTTCAGATTTTTCATGAAGAAAATAAGTCCACACTTTTCTTGTGTAATCATCAATAAAAGAAATGAAGTATCGATTACCTCCAAAAGATGATACTGTCATAGGTCCACACAGGTCTGAATGAACAAGTTCAAGTGGTTGCCTTGCACCCCAAGAAGATTTTGAGGGAAATGAATTACGGTGCAACTTTCCCAACTGGCATGCTTCACAAGTCTCCTCCGTTTTATTAATCTGGGGTAATCCATTCACCATTCCTTTCACTGCTAACAATTTTAGGCTGTCGAAATTCAAGTGGCCATACCTGTCATGCCACAACTTGGAAACTTCTTCATTAAAACCAGCGAAACAATGAAAATTTTCCACTTGGAGAGGAAGTGGAAATAAATTATTCTCCCCCAAGCTAATCTTTGCCACAACCTGATTATTTTTTGACAGAGTACACAATTTATCATGAAAGAATATATCAAACCCCTTTCGCAAAAGTTGTCCAGTACTTAGCAAATTGCTTTTAATGCCTGGAACAAAATAAACATCTGACATTTTTTCAAATTTTCCAGATTTTGTTTTGAAAGTGACTTCTCCAACTCCTTTAATTGTATAGGCTCTAGCATCACCAATTTTTATTTGCCCAAAATTTGACTCCACCAGGGTAGAAAATAAATCCTTATCCCCTGTCATATGTTTGCTCGCACCACTATCCAAATACCAAACATGATTATTATTTTCTTGACAAGCAATTAATAATGACTCTGAACAATCTTTCTCAACTGATTCATTTTCATGCACCAATCCCGATTCTTGTTTGTTAGATGGTGCAAACCAACATTCACTGATTTTATGACCAGGCCTATGACAATGAAAACATTCAATATATCCTTGTCTCCCTCTTTGATTAAAAACACGACCTCTTCCTCTTTGAGAATTGTTTGAATACTCAAATGACTCTTCCTTAAAATTATTATTGTTACCTTGTGATCCTCTTCCATTGCCACGAAAATTGGAGCCTCTACCTCTGTTTCCTTGGAAGCCACCTCTTCCACGTCCACGACCTCCTCCACGACCGCGACCACGTGGACCACCTCGGCCTCCCATAATTTCAGACTTGAGAGCTTGATCATTAGAAGGTGGATTTCTTTGATTAACACGAAACTCATGTGCCTTTAAAGAAGCCTGCAAATCTTCCAAAGACAATTTTGACACATCTTTGGACTCTTCGATAGCTACCACGATAAAATCAAACTTTTGTGGTAAGCTCCGAAGAATTTTCTCAACAACTTTTTGATCTTGTAAAATTTCTCCATTAGTTGCCATTTGATTAACAATTGAAGTAACTTTTGAAAAATAATCAGCAATAGTTTCATTTTCTTGCATTTGCAACTTCTCAAATTCTAGACGCAAAGATTGGAGTCGTACCTTTTTTACCTTTTCTTCACCTTTATATATTGATTGCAAAATATTCCAAGCTTCTTTTGAAGTTTCAGCCTTCGAAATTCTATCAAAAATTGGCCTTTCAATTGCTTGATAAATTTGGAAGAGCGCCTTGTTATCCTTCTCCCTTTTCTCATTCAAACTATTTTTCTGGGCTTGTGATAAACCCTCTTCAGTTTCTGGTTCTTCATAGCCATCTTCAACAATACTCCACAACTTGAAGGACTTTAATAGTACTTTCATATTATGACTCCAATAATCAAAGTCTTCTCCGTTAAAACGAGTAATTAGAGAGACTAGATTGTTTGAATTTGCCATCACCCCGTTGCTTTTTAAAAAAAAAATCAACAAAAATACCTTGTGTTGGATGAGGCTGACCGGATGCTCCCCTTTTTTTTTAACTAGCTCTGATACCACTTGTTGGAAGATTGATGGAAGATTAGGAAGATAATATATTTTAGGGAGGAAGTGAAATGTAACTTTGGAGAATATAAGAACACTTTGATTTCACTTGATTCAAATGAACAAAATACAAGACTATTTATAGGATTCATAGGACACTTCTAGACCCAAAATAATAATTACTACATGACCACATTCATGTACATGAACCTAACCATTACATGTTCCAAGACAATTCAAATACATTCATGTACTTAGATATCACCAATTCATGTACTAATATTAATTAAGATATTTCTTGAATAATCTAGAATATATTTGGTTTAGTTAACAGTTGTTGGTTGTGATCTTTCTTAGGTCTAATGCAAGCTAGGTATTTGGACAATTTAGTTAGCCGTTCCTTCAGACAGTGCCAAACTGATGGGCTCAAAATCTTGTCTCGTAGGATCCTGGAGTCCGTCGTGTTGATTCCTGGGAGTCCCTTTGATGATTAAGTCATTAAGGAAGCCAAAGAATGGAGCGGGTTGCAAGGATTGATTGAGTAAAATAATGGGAAATGAGACGATCTTTAGTTAGTACTGAGTAGTTTTATACCTATGATTTTCTCTCAAGTCTGAATAGGATTAGGATCCTATTTAGGGCTGACCTCAGATTAGGGTCTGGCAGTGTGATTACTGCTTACTTCTGCTGTTGACCAAGTCTTAACTCTCATGTCTCTTTTTTAGCTTGTTGAGTAACATATGTGCTCTCATTAGCCCACATCAGGCTCTACATTGTGTCATAATGTCATGGATTTGATAGCTTAAGCACTTGGGACCAATTTGTGCCTCAAAATTTTACGTTGAACCACCTATTTGATATTGTTGGGGTATCAACGAGGGCATTATATGTATATTTGACCGTTCTCCGTGGCTTGCAGCACAAGAAGGTATTGATAACTGATTCTAACAAATAAATGCATTTGCATGTAATTTTTGAAGTCCAATCAAATGTAGAGGAAACTTTCCAAGCTGGTCATTTTAGGTACATGTTGCCTAGTTTCATATGACCAGTACAGAAGTCTTGGTAACTTCTGCTTCAGTTCTGTCAGTGGTCACTGGTCCTGCTTTTATAGGATATTGTAGCGAGTGGATTCTGCAAAGCTTTGTTGAAAATTGGAAGGAAACAACTTGCATGCTCTAACTAGGAGAGGAGAGGAGATGTTGTGACTTCTCTTTTGCAATTGTGATTTTTCTTTACAGCTCTATCTAACACCTAACAAGGTGTTCTAATTCTGGATACCTTTCCCATTATCTAATAAACAGTCAAACAATAAAACCAACCCCGGATAAACTTAGCATTAACTTACCAATCTACCTCTTCTGTTTAATTTTGTTTTCTTCGACTTGCTTGTCAATTTATCTATCTTAATACTCTGTTCTTTACATGAGCAAACCATATCGCTTATCTCACTTCGCGTGGAAAGAAAAATTTACTTTTACCCCACCATATATCTTATGTCACTTCATATAGCTGCAAACACTAGTTCGATTGTTGAGATCTCATTGACAACAAACACAGAACTGAAGCAGAACAAGACTGCAATCAATTCATCCAAATTGCATTTTCTTGTTTAACAGGTACTCGAATGGAGGGTGAGTGAACAATCCATTAAGAAACAATTCAGAAACCACCTTGTACATGCCTTCAGTGAGGTGGACTCCATCCCAATTGATGTACTGAGAAGGGTTTGCACAGGAGCTTGAGGCAGGTGAGCCACATGTTCCATACAAATCGAAGTTATACTCACCACCGCTCGATCCACAGCAGACTTCATATAGCTCCTTGAAGCCATACTTACCTGCATTCTTCATAATAGTGTGGTAAGCATTCCAATAATCGGCATAAACAATGACAGCATTTGGAAACTTCTTCCTAAAATCTTGCAACTTGGCTTGGTAGATGGTGTTGTGACTGTAGCTTTGCTTGTTCACGCTTCCAACGCATCCTATGTCATCTCTGTCATCTTCTGGAGACAAATACATGGACAATGTGAGGCACCCTGTTGTAGGCAGACCTTGGACTACAACATACTTGGCGCCCTTGTTGAGCAATACCTGTGAATTAACAGAAATAGGTAAACTCATGACCAATTATGTATTTTGCCTACATAATTTACTTTTATGAAATATTGATTCGGTTTTGGCACCGTTTTCTCATTTGAAAAGAACTATTTGGCACATCTTCCTATAATTAATTCAAGTGGTTCTGTATAATGTCTATACTTGGAAAATAAGTAAAAAAAAAACTGTTGTATGATGTTGAAGTTGTCAAAATATTCTCATAACCGTTAAAGTAATATTGTTTGTCAAAGAGTTTAGTCAAGGATAATTGTGGGAATACATCTTGGAGTTATTTCCTTAATAATAAGTGTGAAACTCTCTAAAACGTCACTTATTTAGAGAGTAACTTTTAGGGACAAGGAAGTAACATGACCCTGAATGTTATGTGTAGTTTGTTCAAGTCATGATCCATCCCTTAAAAGCCATATATGATTAGAAACTTTGGTGCTGAATCTAGGTTGTAATTAAACGTCACATATTTAGCAGTTAAGGCGTAGTGATTACCTGTAGAAAATTAGTAGCTCTCTTGATTGCAAGCTCTTGAATGGTTTTTCCTGCGATAGAGGATCCTACAGTATATGCATAATCATTAGCTCCAATTTCACCAACCCAGATCAAGGCCTCATCAAACACTGCCTTGCACTGTTGTGGTGTTGTTGTCGAGTTTATACAGCCTCGAGTCGCCAAGAACTTTTGAAACCAATATAGCTGAGTTTGGAGCGACTGAGGAGTGATGTTCAGTGTGAGATTGTTCTTTACAAAGAATTTGTGCTCTATAGCAGTGGAACCAGCAACCGCAAAATTCACACCATTTGATTTATCAGCCTTTGTGTTAAAGTAAGGCGGCAAATAAGGTAAAGACAGTTTTTCAGCTATAAAGTCGACCACGAGGCGTCCATCGGAGTATCTGTTGGTGGGGTGGTGAAAGAATGTGCGGCCATAAGGAGGGTTTGATACATATGTGAAACTGGCCGGGCCGGTGGCGGAGTTTGTGTTTCCGGTGTCGGTGTAGGAGTCTCCGAATGCGTACATCTTTTTGAAGGGAGGCGGGCTTGTTCCGGGTTTAACAATAGAAGCATGAGAAAGAGAAGAGAAGATGGAAATGGTGATGAGGATAGAGAGAAATGTGGAGGAAGAGGACATTTTGTGTTGTAATGATGTGGTCTGCTTGGGCTAGCAAAATGCATGGTAATGGTATCCATATTATACACCCGAGTAGAGTCCTGAATGTCCTAATTTTTGTTCATAAATAAATATTCTACTATTTGCAAGTCTTTGGATACGACAAATATGGAATTTACTTTGAATTGGGCCATGACAATTGAAACTTGGATGCTGTAGTAGTTAATATGTAATGTAACCTCCTCCTTTTTTTGTCGAGTTACAGGAGGAGTAATAAGAATGAATTGATTCAATGTGCATTGCATTTGTGTCATTGTGTGAATGTCATTGGGGTCAGAAAGGAAATTTGTACACCTAAACCTCAATGAGAATGACCGAGGGATGGTGGGTGGGTCCACATTCATTCAGACCTACCGGAGTAAACAAGGATGGGGACCGGCGAGAGGCGAACCATTAAAGAAATTGATATACTCTCTTGATATTTTTATATAACGACCAGAAAAATCATCACTATACACTTTTTATATATAAATACTATCAGTTTTCAAAATTAAATTGTCTTGTCATTAAATAGGTATAGGTTGGTAGTGGAGGAAATAAGTTAAGGGGCTTAAATGCGCGGTCTACCTCCGCCACCTGCTTTTCGGTGCTTTTTTTCCCGTGAAGTCGATTGTTCTTTTAATTTAGGCAGTTTAGTAGGTGTACGGGAGTAATAATCAGCAAGACTTTTCACTTTTGAGGGAATTTTTTTTTCCTTCATAATAAATGAAACCAATGCTGGGTCCATGACCACTCCTCTATTTACTACTCACTCTATTTACTACTATTTTTATACCTGTAAACCTTTGATGTGCTGGTTGGGCAGTGGCCGGCCGTATACATTTACGCCTCGCTCTCATCATCCCATCTCTCATTTTACAATTATCCTAGGGACCGGGAATTCAGACCGTACTAGTCATCGGTCCAAATTATTATTATTTTTGTTTTGTTTTGACTCTCAAAAAATATATAGTATTTTTTTTAATTAAATTTTTTATAAAATTCAGTGATTTTGATGTAATTTGGATACATATAAAAAATAGTATTGTACGGTCTGTGCAACACTATTTTTATATGTATTCAAATTACACCAAAATCACCAGATTCTGTAAAAATTTCAGTCGAAAAAAATACTATATATTTTTTGTCGGCCACGGGATTTATAATTGTATATTTATTATAATTTATATTATTAAATATATTCTTAATAATTTATACTATTAGTTAGGTAATGGTAGTGATGTTATAAATGATAACAAAAAAATAATGATAAATTAAAATCATCTCCTTACTTTATAGTCTTAAAATAAAAGATTATCTCTATTTTTAGATCGGACTATAAAAAATGTATTTATAGTTTCCTCTCTCCTGCTAAGTACGCTGGAAGGAATTACCAAGTGAGATTCCGAACCTACTAAACTAAGGATAGAACCCACAAATTAACACCGGAATTTGTAGTAGCCAACCGCCCAAACCTTCCAACCATGACTTAACTTTGTCAATTAGAATTAATTAACTCCGGTGGTTATGAGTTAACCTGAACGGTCAATATCATATTTAATATGATAACTAATAATTGCAATTAATTTTTTTTAAATCATGCAAGATAAATATGAAAAGTTTATACTTGCAATACTAAAAATTATATGTTTAAAATCGAATAAATGTAAATGATTTCCCTCAAATCGTGGATGTAGAAAATAAAAAGTTCCTTCTTCATAATTAATTTATAATTTTAATCACCAAGTAACAAAAGTAATTAAATTTTCTTTAATTGTGATAAAATATGTTGATTCAAATTATATTATATACTATGTATTATGTCAATGAAAAATGATAAATATATGTCAATAAAAAATGATCAAATATTTATAAAAATACATATAAACTAGCCTGTGCCTCGCATGGAGTATCCAACTTCTATGTAGGTTTAACAACCGAATTAAATGGTAGCCAAAATCACAAACTAGGATTAACAACATAAATTCAATTCTCACAACCCTTAAAACAAGCTCAATACACTCCAATAAAAACAAAGAAAGGGAAAAAAAACAAACAGTCCATTTGGAACAAAATAAAAACCAACAACTCCTCTACCACTAAACACAAAGTAATTACTGATTACTACTGCCACCTGATTGTGTCTTTGACTCTAGAAAAAGTCTTACAGTTGAGAAAATGAGTGAAGGTTCAGCCATTGCACCATTCCCATAATCCCCACAAGCAAGCCTCTTTGATACAGGTGGAATTAGACAAATTCCAAGTTCATCAACTGATAAAAGATGCTTTTCTGTGAAAACATTGTTCCACATGTAGGTGTTCATGGCAGGAGCCACAAATAGAGGTTTAGCATAGTCCCAAGCTCGCACAATGCATGTCAGCAAGTTGTCACACAATCCATTAGCAATCTACAAAAGGAATATTTTTAATAAAACCACAATGATAGAAAGAAGTCAAATAGTCCAGTTATTCAAAATACAGAAGCCTGGGCAATTTATCCATAAACAGCAAAGTCAGTAAACTCTACATTTCTCCATTTCCTCACCAACAATATTGTCAAACTCTATCAGAATAAAAACCTGATCAGTTTGTCTAGTACAGCCCTGAAATTCATGCAAGTTATAGTGGGCAACTAGGCATTGAGTCAACTCGTATATCATGACAGCACACAATATAATGAGATAGCGTAGTTTATTTTAATTATTTTTCTGGTGTCCAGATACGCAGGTGCACTTGTGAAGTAAATTGAAATATCACTACACAAGCTGTCAATGAGCAATTAGTCTACCTCTCCTCTGATCTTTCCCAGACCAGCCCAACCTAGTTTCAAGCTCATGAACGAAATAAGCTCAAAAGGTGCGAGGGCCGAGGGACAAAGTCTAAAAATTGCACAAGTCACGAGTATACATTACCTTGCCAAGTGTATTTGCTGACAAAGGAGCAATAACCATTATATCAGCCCATCGACGTAACTCAATGTGAAGAACGCCATCACCTATCTTTGACCAAGTGGACCATTCATCATCATCTGTATATAGAACTACATCCTTAGAGAGGGATGTTCTATCAATGAAATGTAAAGAAGCCTTAGTTGCAACTGCTCTTACTTCTGCCCATTCAGAAAAACAATTGCAAAGATTACCAAACTTTATAGCAGCTACACTTCCACTAGCAGCGAGTAAAACCCGGGGTTTTCTGGGAGCACCATTAATCTGCAGAATAGGTTCTGTGTATGCCATAAACTGTTATTAAGCACCAAGAAGGATATTCACCTGATAAGAAAAAAAGGCCAGCAATTTTCATAAGAAGCTACACGAGGTACAACCTTAAAAGTGTTGGTAAATCAATCCGTGCGCATAAGAAAACTTAAAACTTGTGAGGAAGCTTCTTCGATAACGACTAAACTTCATGAAAATAAACTGAAAGAAAGAAAACAACCAATCCATCATCGTGTGTTTATGAGCAGAGGCCTTAGAGGTGATAATCTAATCAACAAAATATAACCAACATGAAAAATAGAATACTACTCCAACCAAACAGCAAAATCAAATAATATAACACAAATGAAAAATAAAATAGGGGTGCAGGGTTATATGTTAAGTTGTGGTCTACACAATTATGAAGTCATTGCCAAATTTTTCTCCCTTCTTCAATTTATTTTAGTAGTACATGTTGTTTGGAGGTTTACATTTGATTTAGACTTGATCTAGCTTAACAATTTGAGGCCAACTACGAGAAACACCACTATGTGAACAATTTAATTACAAAGATTAACAGAAGATAATAATGGAACAATAACAGAAAGTAAAATAGTACTCTTGTTATGGTTAGTCGATATGAGATTCAATAAAATCAATAAAGACCCCAGTAAGTGTAAAATAACTCGAGCAATACCATCAAAACAGGAAAACTTTTACGGAGAGCAAATAAGTATTAAAAAGAAATAGCAGTAATCCGGAATTATGGTGAATCGCAAAGTGAAAACAATGGAGGATAGCAACTAAGAAAATCCGGATTAGGTTAACAACGAAAAGGTTAGGGTTCTGGGTGTGTGGCTAAAAAGGATAGACAAGAAACCAGAGAAAAGGAATGCTTTATACCTGAAAAGGTCAGGGTTCGATTGTCTAATAAAATGAGCTCTTATTAGTAGATCATGGCCGTGCTTCTTCCCAGATTACCGTCCGTCGGCAGCGGTGGGGTTGCGGTGTAACCGATTGGGGTTGAAAAGTAATAAATGACGAGGGAGAGGTGAATTGGGTTGGGGACATATTTTGAAAAGGGAATATCTGCTGCATACAGATTCTACTTTTGTACCCAAACGACCCACCTATTGTCGTTTGATTTGAACAACTGAAAAAAATAGGTCTATTTTCCTTGGGTTCGTTTGACGTTTTGTCCTTTATATTCCTCCATCCGTCTCATAATATGACCACGTTTTAGATTATTTTATTTTTTTAAAATTATTAACGTTTTATATAATTTAAGAGAATCAATCATAATTTTTTTAAAATTACCACTTATGAAAAAATATTACAGATGAGAGAGAATATGAGATAAATAAATGGTAAAGAGTATTATAAACAATTAATACTATATTTAATGATATACAATCATTTTCGTAACTCTAAAACGTCATACATTATGCGATAGATGAAGTAATATTGATGATTATGCATATGAAATTTAATTTGTGCTGAAGTTGAAATTTAGTTAAATTTAATGCTCAATTTCAGCTACAAGGCTTGGAATTGAAATTAATAGCTTTATTTTCACAAGGTAAGTCGAATATTATTCGTTTTTTATCATTTGGGTAAATTTTATGTTTTCAGTCATTCATACCAGTAGTCACATGTGCCTTGGACCATGCATGCATCCGCCAAAACTGACGCAAGCAAACATTTCACGGTCGAGACAAAATACAATTTTGTTACTCCAAACTTCAGAATAACTCCTAAGCATGCAGTATCTCAAATTTTCTAAAACCATAACAACATCATGCATCCATATTCTCAACAACTCCAAAATGAAAACTTAAGATTTAAATGCACAGATACACTACGTATCCTGAGATTTGCTTGGGCTTTGTAGTGAAATTACATATGATATAAACAGCATGTCATCCTTAAAAAAAAAACTGTGATAAATAGACCAGAAAGTAAATAGAAACTCCATGATTGAGAAGCATTTGAGGTCGATCATTGCTACTTGTAAATCCTAAACTAACGCACAAGTTCTTAAACAGACTACTGCACTAGAGACTCCAAATTCCACTCCCCATCTGTATTTGCCGAGTTGCCATATTGAGGAGGCTGACCTGGTCCAGACCAGGCCGAAGAAGCTGACTTGCCGTAAGTTAATGGATGGTCATATTTACAAGCAGGTCCAAACTTGCAAATCCCATAACGGCTGTAGTGTGTGCAGATGTTCTGGTCCTAAATCATTCATAAGAGGCGGAAAAAAGTTAAGTTAATAAGTGCCAGATCTATAAGAGTGAAATAAATTAAATATAGAAGGTCTAGACATTTATAAAAGCTAAATGTAAAAGGATATACTTAAAATATATTCAGCAAATACCAGTTTTTCAAACTCTACTTGGGTAGTTAAACATTTGACAATTTTATTCTGGTTAAAACACTAAATAAGGCATAGAAGGAGAAAAACTTACAGGTCTTAAAGGCAAGCCTTGGTCACTGAAAGCAAATGAAGATGTCTTGGGAATCCGATTTTTAGGGTGGTGAAATTTGCAGCCAGATCTGTACTTGCAGTCTCCAGTTTTCACGAAGTAACTGCATTCAGGTTGTCCTGGTCGTTCAGGAAATTCTTCAACTAGAATCTGCTGTTGATGATGTGCGTAGAAGTTGGCATCAGTTGCTGCAATGTTCATGGCAAATGCTGGAGGAGTAGGCAGGTTCCTTTCTGATGCAGGGTATGCAGGAGCCTCAAAAATTCAACAGAACAACTCAATAAGGGAGACATAGCATACATACTAAGCTAGGGTCTAAAAACCTCAGGTGCAACTTCGGTAAGAAAATAATAGCACCATCACCTTTCACGTCGAATACATTGAGAACAGGGAGGTGCAAAAGAGGAAGAAATTAGAAACGACTTGCTCACAATCTCTTACTTTTCCCAATCAATGCAATTGTGTTGAATTTTTAATTAATTCTATTGCTGTGTTTTAACGCATAGGTAAGAGGTGATGCATAAGAAGAATAATGAAGCAGGAAGTTTCATAAGCGTAATATGTTTCTTCATTCAGCGTATACAAACAGATGAAAAAAATAACAACAGTTAAAAAAGGCTGTACCCAACACAAAACTCCAGCAAACAAACAGCCCAAAACAACGAATTTTAATTAATGAAATGGTGAAATGACAAAATTTCCATTAGTAAAATTGATCAAAATTGCCATTAATGCCATAGCCATGTCAGAGTATATATTGCTAAGACAAATTAATAATTCAGTTATGTTGAAAAGGATACCAACTGTATTTACACAAAAGATACGGGCCTTTCAAATCCATCCAGAGAGAAAAAAAATCACTTTATAGACCACCTTCAGGGCTTAGTCAGCTACTTTAGTCTTTAAGGTTGAGCAGACCCATTTTAAGATCAAATACTTGTACCAAGGATGGCCAAATAGAGCAATGACTGTTGGTAGTCAAATTTTTTCTTCAAAGGGGTAAAACTAAAACAGACTTGCAAATTAACTGAGGGTGTCTATAGTTTTGGGCAAAAGGACCATTGTCACAGACTCACAGATAGATGCTGTGATTTTTTTATTCTGTAATGAAGTGAACGTCGGTTATATCAGATGCAATAAGTTGTTCATGCTATCCATGTCTTTAAGCATTTCACTCTTATAAATATATAAGAAAGGTGAACCATACAGAGACAGAAAATCAATATCAAATAGAAGTTTTAAAGCATCTCTTGCAATTTCCAAAACCTTCTGCAACATTTTAGGGCTTGTGAACAGTCAAAGATCTAAATGAAAGGAAAAACATAAGAGCAGTGTAACTTTTCCATATGAAAACAATAGCAATTACAACAAGATGTTATGAAAAATTTAGACTAAAGAACATAACCAAAGATTTTGCATGAGTTAAAAGATACCTGATACCCTTTCCATTCTGGATTTGGAGGAGTACCTGGGGTTGGTGGATACATAATTGGCCCGAAGGGAGCAGTATTACCCGAAGTTCTTGCTGATGCCCAGCCTGAAATAGCATCTTTTGAACCACCCTCTGCAGAAGAGCCACCATATCCAGAAAGTGGGTCACCTCCTCCCACTGCTGTAGGATCAGGATGATTAAACCTGCAGTTTGATCCATACTTGCATGAACCATTTCGCATGTAGTAAGGACACTCTTTCTCTCCCTGTTATGAATTAGAAAACCTTGTCAGAGTATTTCAGACTACTCAAGTAAGCTTACTGTAAAGATCAACTTCATATGTTCAAGGTACCAGAACAAAGGGATAAAGATGAATATCATGTACTTCTGCTTTACAGGTGGAAAACAAAAATTTACAGTAAAAGAAAGGAATAGTACCGGTCGGATTGGCAAGCCAAGAAAGTTAAATTTTATAATAGGAGCCACCACAGTTTTTCCTCTACTGTGATTGTATCTACAAGCTTTCCCATACTTGCAGCCCCCTGATGTCAAGTAATACTGCAAGAAACGCAAGGAAGAATAGTAGCAGGAGAATTGTTATAGTAATACACCATATTACATAAGCATACAAGGTCGAGAAATCGAGTAACATCGGTGATCAGATAAGTTCTTTTCTAAAGGAGAAGTGTGAACAATTAGGAAAGCAGAAGTGGCAACAGAAAAAAATACTACTTATTCACTGTTTCTTTTCCATATTTTTTTTTCAAGGATTAAAGAGTTATTACTCGATGAATAACCATTTCAATCAAGAGTACATAAAGCATGACAGAATCATAACGATGGGATACAATTTTTTCCCAGCTCAATTTTTTAAGGATGTCTAGTCTAGTCTAGTCTATATCATATACAATATATCAACTATAAAATCTTGAAAGGGATGGAGTAGTATATTTGCACAAATCAACAAGGTCATATATGCAAGATCAATTTATTCTATTCATGAGCACATGCTAGATCAGTATATACATACACACACACATATTATGTGGAAGTTTTAAGTACGTCTCTTAGGTAACTACTCACTACTACAAAACTTATTTTTGATAAGTCAATATCACTACCATTGAACTACTAGCGAGGCATAAGCATTGATCATTTGCAACTCTACAAGCCCCTTCAAGCATAATCCAAGTCATGAAGGATAATTAAGCTGTTGTTTTCTACAAATTTACTTTCTTCTTTTTTTGGACTTGTTAAGGGTAATTGAGTTTTTAGTAACTCCATAACAAAAAAAATAGCCTTGTGGTATTTGGAGGCATCCCACGAGAGTCATGGGAATGAAGTAGATATCAAAACCCACCAGCTTCATTGTGGCCTGTGTTTCAAATTATCCACTATCAGAACCAACAGTGCCTCAATCCCAGTATAAATAGTAGAGAATACATACTTATAACTATGTTTGTAAGGACCGCAACTCCATTACTAGCATTCCTAGCTTTGAAACCAAATTCATTTGATTCTCTTAGTAGATAATATACAGTGACAGCTCGTGCCAATATCACAATAGTACAATACGCGGTAATGCTTCCATACAAACAAATATTGTACAAATATTATGCACAAAGACAAGAGTGGCAAGAAGTAAACAAGATCATAGACATAAATTCAAAAACTAAGCAACAACTATTTATAGATAACCATAATGACAGTAACCTTGCATTCAGTCTGCCCTAGCATATCTGAGCTTTCTTCCTTTTGCTTAAATGTCTCCTTAGTTGTCTGCAAAAAGGTGAATTCATATCAACAATAAATGAAACTAGTGTACGCCTTCAAAGTTCCAGAAAAACAACCCAAATCAATTTCATAAATGGTCGCATACAAAACCAACCGCATAATTATTCTCAGTAAACTAAGAAGAAATTCTTATTCACCACTAAATTTCATTATTTTCTGCATTCTAAGAGTAATCAACATAAACCCTTGGCTTAATAGAATCAACCACAAATTGAAATATACCTGGTTTCTCCTCCTGAGTGGGTGATTAAACTTGCAATTCGAGCCAAACTTACAAGTCCCGGTCTTCATATAATACGAACAATCCTCAGCATCAGGCCTCAAAGGATAGTAGTACCTTCTATGTTTCTCATCCTTCAACCCCACAGAATCCCCTTCTACATTCTCATACACATCAGATTTCTCATCAACCTGCTCATTCTCACTCGTCTCATCTTCATAGTTACCAAAAATTCCTTGCTCCTCCTTAGCTTCAAATCTTCTTCCATTATTCTCTCCATTCTCAGTCCCAGTGCAATTGTTTTCATAGTAATCAATAGTTCCTTGCTCCTCCTCCTTGACTTTAATGTTATCATTTCCTTCCTCGTTCTCAAACTCCCTCCATTTGCTTCCATGCTTATCAGTACTACTTCCCCTCAAGTCCTTGTTTTCAGCTTCATTTTCTTCCAGAACAGGACATATTTCACCTTCCCTTTGGCTTTTAGCCTTATCATTCTCTTTACGATCGATTTCTTCGACATTCGCTCCGCTGTCCTTTGTAACGTGACTCTTCTCAGGCGCTTCGTCTATGAATGCTATTGAAGCTCGATCACGAAGCTCATCGCAGAGGGCATTATAGGTAACTTTTTCTCCATCAATGGCCTGATTTAAAGATTCAAGCTGAAGTGCTTCATCGATTAAATCTCCTTTCTGTACTAGCAGTTGATGATTCTCTTCATCCACGGCCTGTTTCCGTTCTCTCTCCTCGTCCAAGGCTGGAGCCAAAACTAGAGTGCAAACCTTTTCTTCTTCATTGAAGGCTAGGTTTTGATGCTCGTCATCATGATTATCGGCAGGTCGAGGATGGAGGGTTGGATCATGAGGATTTGGTGATGTAGGTTTTTGTAACCCTAACCCTAGTTGCTCTTGTTGGGGTGATGATTGGTGGTTTTCAGCGTTAAACAAAGAATGCTGCTGCTCCTCCTCCATTCTCCCTCCACATTTTAAATCAAAAACTCCTATCCTAATGAGTAATTTTTAAGCTCTCGAGTTCTGCTGCTAAAACAATGGCTTTGGTTTTATGAAGTATCAGTTCTTATTTTGTGCGACAGAGAGAGAACTCAAATATCAAACTGAAATACTAATAAATACTATTTGCACACGGTGACACGTGAAAACTAATAGTCCCTTGATTTCATATTAACTGTTTTTTTATAAAAAAATATTATTTTAATTTATTTGTAGTTTACATCTTTATAAAAAATAAATTATTTATTTTTTTATATCACCCCTAACACTTTTTATTGTTCCAAAAAAATTTCTCTTATATTAATAATTTTCAATTTTTCATAAAATGGTATTGATGGAATTTTAAACAAGTTTTAATTCTTAAATGATAGTATTAAATGAGTTTCTTAATTCATGTGCATGAAAATAAAAAGACAGTTAATATGAAACCGATGGAGTATTTTTATATTATCCCTCGCGTATATATGAGTAATGCTACTACATACACAAACTATTCTACAAATATTTTACAAACCGTTGATGTAGCATATTCCACCTTAGTATATTAATCAACAAATTGCTTCAATGTAGTCTTCGGTCCCACATAAAAAGCTAAGGTGGAGTATGCCACATCAACAAATTGTAGAATAGTTTGTGTCAGTAGCATTATTCCATATATAAATAGGAGTAATGCTACAAACACAAACTATATTATAAATATTTTATAAACGGCTGACGTGACATACTCCACCTCAGCATATTGATTTACAAATTATTTCAATGTAATCTTCGGCCTCACATAAAAAGCTAATCTACCACATCAGCAGTTTGTTTGTAAAATATTTATATAATAGTTTGTGTCTTTAGTATTATTCATATAAATAGCGGGTGGATCTCATATTTATGCCAGAGAGACTTGTGTAAAAATATCATTTTAACATGCATAAAAGAATTAGAGCATGGTACTCGACTGTTGGCCTATAAAAGAATTAGGAGTATTGTTATGGTGTCAAATATTTTTATAAAAAAATAATTTATAAAATGGTGTGATAACATATAATTAGTTGATCATTTATTATATATGTGGATAGGATTAGTGATGATAATCAATCGCATTATTTTGTATCATTTTTTGTAACCATTTTTCTGTCACAACAATATTATTGAAAAATTAGTATTGTGTTTGTTTTGATATATTCGATTTTTAATGTTAGTTGCATTTAAAAATTGGTCTTCTTAACATGTGTCCTAAAGGCACATGCTAAGCACACAATTCAAGAAAATATTCTCTTGAATTGTGTGCATATTTTCTTGATTTCTGCATTTGCACCAAATTCAAAGAAATATACACACAATTCAAGGGAATATTCCGTTGAACTGTGTGCTTAGTATGTGCCCTTAAGGTACATGTTAAGAAATTCCTTCAAAAATAGTACCTAATTATGAGAGATTAATTAGAGGGAGGGGAGAGGAGGTGAGTTTCATACTTTTGAGTTTGGGATTAAAGTTTTTTGGCCAAATTATTTCTATTAATTTTAAATGTTTTCATAATTATTCGTATTAGGTTTTATAGAAATAACTCATTCTATTACTCAAGGATGTCTATTTCAATTGTTCCATCTCTATAGTTTCTGTTAATTGCACCTTTTCAATACATGGGTTTTGATCAATTTGGGGATTAATTTAGACCCATTAATTGATTGAATTTATATTAAATTAAATGTGCATTTGATAGTCTATTACAAGGAGATTAATAGAAAACAATATATGGTTCAAGTGGGAGTTATATATTGTGTTTTAATTATATCAAAAGTGGAGTACATGAAAAGGTTCATTGTTGTTTAAGAAAAACTATTTTCTTTTAAGTCCCACATTGAGTAGGAATAAAACTATTTAATACTTTATAAGTATATGTGAAATAGTTTAATTCACTTGTGGTACTAAAGGAAAAGCTTGAATTTGGTCACAATGACGTGGTGCAAAGCACCACCCGCCCGTGACCCGGGGGCCGGGCTCGGGTTCGGGTTCGCAAAGTTGCATTGGCGCTTTAGGCGCACTTTGCACGTACGCATCGTCGCTAGGAGCCAAGAGCCTATTTTTTGCATTGAACCAGATTAATAAACTTCATTAATGGTTGAACAGTTTTGTGTTTAATCATTATGGGATATAAATGAGTTTTAAAACTGATGTGATTATTACATCATTTACTTTGTAAATAATGCTTAATTCACAATTCAGTTATGAAACTGAAGAGTCTTCATCTTCTTCCATCTTATCATCTTTACACAGCAGTATAAACTGAGGTTCAGAGAGTGAGTTACTATCACTTAGAACAAATATAGGCTTGACATAAATCCTGGAGGTATATTGCTAGTAGCCTTTAGCAAACCTTAGTGGTAAGGGGCAATAAACACCTTAAGGACAGGGACTACCCGTGTCAATCCTTGTTCCTAATTGTCTGTATTCATTATTGTACTTAACAATCTTAAGGTGTTTATTGAAATGGATACAGAGTCTTTCAAAATCATGAACCAGGATTTTGTCAAGCTTGATCGTTTTGATGGAAATAATTTCAGTCGTTGGCAAGATAAACTGAAATTTCTACTCACTGTTTTGAAGATTGCGTATGTTTTGGACCCTAACCTTCAGCCTATTCCAGAAGATCCCAAACCAGTAGAAGGTTAGCAGCCAGATAATGATGCCATCGAAGCACTGAAAGAGCAAAGAAGGAAAAGGACTGAAGACGAGGAACTTGCTTGTGGACATATCCTCAACACGCTGTCGGATCGTCTCTACGATTTCTACAGCAATATTCAGTCGCCAAGGGAGTTATGGGAGGCTTTGGAGTTCAAATACAAGGCTGAGGAGGAAGGTACAAATAAATATTTAGTATCTAAATATTTTGATTTTAAGATGGTTGATAAGAAACCTATTTTGGAGCAAGTGCATGAGCTCCAGGTTATTGTTAACAAGTTGAGGGTTCTTAAAATTGTCTTGCCTGAAAATTTTCAAGTTGGAGCAATAATTGCAAAATTACCTCCATCTTGGAAAGATTTTGCTAAAAAGTTGATGCACAAATCTGAGGATTTTTTCTTGGATCAAATTCAGAAGCATCTTCGTATTGAGGAGGAAGCCCGAAAACGCGATGCTAAGAATTTGATTCAAGGACAGTCTAGTGTAAACTATTTGGAGGCAAAATCATTTAAAGGGAAAGGACCTGGAGTTAAAAAAGATAATAATAAGTTCAAGCATCCTGGACAGAAAAATAAAAATTCTGATCCTAATAAAAGAAAGGGTAAGTGTCATGTTTGTGGAGAAATTGGACACTATGCCAGAGAATGTAAACAGCGCAAAAGTGGTTCTGCTAACATGGTTGAGGAGAACCTTGTTGCCATGGTATCTGATCTTAGTCTTGATGTGACTATGATTTCTGAAGTTAACATGGTAAATGAGCCAAATGGTTGGTGGTTGGACTCCGGAGCTACTGTCCATATTTGTAATAATCGAGAAATGTTTAAAACATTTGAAGAAATTATTGGACAGGAAGTTCAGATGGGAAACAGTTCATTGGCTAAAGTTAATGGAAAAGGAACTGTGGAAGTTAATTTCACCTCTGGGAAGAAGCTAACCTTGCTGAATGTGTTGTTTGTGTCAGAAATTAGAAAGAATTTAATTTCTGTTGATCTTTTAGATAGGAAAGGTTTTAAAATTTCTGTTGAGTCTGGCAAAGTCATTCTTTCAAAGAATGGTGTTTTTGTTGGAAAGGGTTATGCTTGTAATGGAATGTACAAATTATCTATTAATAAAAACAGTTCAGTTTCTGCTTATATCACTTGTGCAATTTCTTTGTGGCATAGTCGTTTAGGACATATAAATTCAAAGAATTTGAAAAATATGCATGCAATGAAATTGATTGATATTGGCAATACTGAACTCGAGAAATGTGAAATTTGTGTTAAATCAAAAATTGTGAGGAAACCATTTCCAAGTGTACATAGAGAATCACAATTATTAGATTTAATACATACTGATATCTGTGAGTTAAATGGAATATTGACAAGAGGCGGAAAACGATATTTCATTACTTCTATAGATGATGCTAGCAGATATTGTTTTGTGTATTTGTTAAGAACAAAAGATGAGGCATTTAACTCATTCAAAAAATACAAATTAGAAGTAGAAAATCAACTTGAAAAAAAGATTAAAATTTTACGTTCTGATAGAGGCATGGAATATTGTTTGAATGCTTTTGATGCATTTTGTGAAGAAAATGGCATTATACATCAAACAAGTGCAGCATATACACCTCAACAAAATGGTTTAGCAGAAAAAAAAAATCGAGTGTTTCATGATATGATTAATTGTATGTTAAATCATGCTTGTTTGCCAAATAATTTATGGGGTGAAGCACTTCTAACTGCCTGTCATATTTTAAATAGAATTCCTAGTACTGTAATTAAAACTAGTCCTTATGAAATATGGAAAGGCAGAAAACCTAACATAAATTATTTTAAAGTGTGGGGGTGCATAGCTTATTTTCGAGTTCCTGATCCTAAAAGGACTAAATTAGGAGTTAGAGCTATTAGAAGTATATTTGTTGGATATGCTGAGAGTAGTAAAGCATATAGGCTTCTTGATTTAGAGTCTAATGTTATAACTGAGTCAAGGGATGTGGAATTTTTTGAAAATAAATTCTCAAAAGATGTTGAAAATGTGGATATGCCTAAATTTGATGAGCCTAGAGGTCCTATAAGGTCTAATGTTGAGGTTGAAGAACCTAGTGTTCCAATTCAACCAAGTGGACCTAGAAGGAGCACTAGAGCTAGAAAAGATAAAGATTTAGGTGATGATTTCATTTCATCACAGTCTCTATTATTTTTGGTGGAAGGGGACCAAAATAATGAGGTGGTAAATGAAATACCCTATGTATATAGTCTTGAGACTGATCCTAAATCATTTAAAGAAGCTATGGCTTCTAGGGATGTTGCTTTTTGGAAAGAAGCTGTAAATGATGAAATGGATTCAATCATGGGAAATAATACTTGGGTATTGACAGATTTACCTAGAGGTTCTAAACCTATAGGGTGCAAATGGGTTTTTAGAACAAAGTACAACACTAATGGTACTATTTCTGCTTTTAAAGCAAGATTAGTAGCAAAAGGTTTTAGACAAGTAGAAGGTATTGACTATTTTGATACTTAGGCACCGGTAGCACGAGTTACTTCCATTCGAATTATTTTTGTCTTAGCTTCATTGTTTGATCTTTACGTTCATCAAATAGATGTAAAGACCGCATTTTTGAATGACAATTTGAATGAGGAAGTATATATGGAACAACCCAAAGGGTTTGTTGCTATCGGAAGTGAGGCTAAAGTATGCAAATTAGTTAAGTCTCTTTATGGTCTAAAACAGGCACCAAAACAGTGGCACGAGAGATTTGATGCTACTATTATAAATTTTGGGTTTAAATATAATAGTGCAGATAGGTGCATATACTCCAAAATCACTTCTGATTATATGGTGATAGTCTGTTTGTACGTAGATGATATGTTGATCATCAGTACAAATATGATTGGAGTAAATGAGACTAAAAAGTATTTATCCTCTGTCTTTAAGATGAAAGACTTAGGTGAAGTAGATACTATTTTAGGTATTAAAGTTAAAAAACATACTGGGGGTTTTGTATTGAATCAATCTCACTATATTGAAAAAATATTAACTAAGTTTAGTCATCTCGAGTTCAAAGAGGTGAATACTCCTTTTGAGAATGGAGTTAAACTCAAAGAAAATGATGGTAGAACTATTGCACAGCTAGAATACGCAAGTGCCATTGGTAGCCTTATGTATGCTATGCATTGTACTCGGCCAGATATTTCTTTTGCAGTTTCTAAACTTAGTAGATATACGAGCAGTCCTAATATTGATCATTGGAAAGCTATTGGAAGGGTACTTGGATATCTAAAAAGAACCAGTGGCATAGGATTGTTCTATTATAAATTCCCTAGTGTTTTAGAGGGATACTCTGATGCAAGCTGGATTAATAGTGTGGGAGATAATAAATCTACAAGTGGGTGGATTTTCACTCTTGCCAGTGGTGCTGTTTCTTGGGCAAGCAAGAAACAAACTTGTATTTCTCACTCTACTATGGAGTCAGAGTTTATTGCTTTGGCTCAAGCAGGAAAAGAGGCTGATTGGATTAGAAATATGTTGTTAGACATAAATCTATGGCCAAATCCAATGCCTCCAATTTCACTATATTGTGATAGTGAAGCTACGCTAACAAGAGCGTATAGTGGTACCTATAATGGTAAGTCTAGACATATTGGTCTAAGACATGAATTTGTGAGACAATTAATACATGATGGTATCATAACTGTTGTCTATGTGAAGTCAAGTAAAAACTTGGCTGATCCACTTACTAAGCCTCTGACGAGAGATTTAATAAGTTTAACTACACGAGATATGGGACTTAAACCATTCTGAGCCAAGGGTGATGGGAACCCAACCTATTACTAGGTTACCCCTAGTTTATAGGTTCAATGGAAAAAACAAGTCACAGTTGTTGGCTGTGTTACTATTAATTTGGTCTCATATGTAGTATATGATAGTAACGTCTGTTGCACGACCGAGGATGAGCTATGCTCTTAACAAAGTGTTGCACTTATAGCAACAGGAGTGCTAGAGAAACATTTTGCCTATATGAACTAGAAGTGAAGCCGCTTCTTATAGAGAGTTATGGTTTACTCTCTTAGAGGTTCAAGAAACAGGATAGTGCGCATGGTTTTAATAGCGCAAAGCAATTATTATGCTCACCGTAAAGGGAGGTTGGTGTGTGTATGATAGCTCCGGTCATATTATTTGAAATAGAGGTTCAATCTACGGACACCATCTATTTTAATATTACTTTGAGTTGTTTATACTAAAAGAAGGTTCAATGTTCGTCACACCTTCTATTATGCATACAAACCTTAGAGTTGATAGATAAAGAATTGTTTGAAGAAAAGTAGTTTTTCAAACAAGTGGGGGATTGTTAATTGCACCTTTTCAATACATGGGTTTTGATCAATTTGGGGATTAATTTAGACCCATTAATTGATTGAATTTATATTAAATTAAATGTGCATTTGATAGTCTATTACAAGGAGATTAATAGAGAGCAATATATGGTTCAAGTGGGAGTTATATATTGTGTTTTAATTATATCCAAAGTGGAGTACATGAAAAGGTTCATTGTTGTTTAAGAAAAACTATTTTCTTTTAAGTCCCACATTGAGTAGGAATAAAACTATTTAATACTTTATAAGTATATGTGAAATAGTTTAATTCACTTGTGGTACTAAAGGAAAAGCTTGAATTTGGTCACAATGACGTGGTGCAAAGCACCACCCGCCCGCGACCCGGGGTTCGGGTTCGCAAAGTCGCATTGGCGCACTTTGCACTTTGCACTTTGCACGTACGCATCGTCGCTAGGAGCCAAGAGCCTATTTTTTGCATTGAACCAGATTAATAAACTTCATTAATGGTTGAACAGTTTTGTGTTTAATCATTATGGGATATAAATGAGTTTTAAAACTGATGTGATTATTACATCATTTACTTTGTAAATAATGCTTAATTCACAATTCAGTTATGAAACTGAAGAGTCTTCATCTTCTTCCATCTTATCATCTTTACACAGCAGTATAAACTGAGGTTCAGAGAGTGAGTTACTATCACTTAGAACAAATATAGACTTGACATAAATCCTGGAGGTATATTGCTAGTAGCCTTTAGCAAACCTTAGTGGTAAAGGGCAATAAACACCTTAAGGACAGGGACTACCCGTGTCAATCCTTGTTCCTAATTGTCTGTATTCATCATTGTACTTAACAATTTCACCATCTTCATCTTTTCTAAGTAAGATTTTCATCTTTATCTCTCTCTAAGTAAACAAAAATATATATATAAATTTCAATTGATAGACTTAATTTGGAGTTGAACTTTAAAGTTCAAGACGAAATTATAGTTTTTTCATAACAGTTTTCACCATAATTTAGTGTGAACTTATTCTAATCGTTCAGATAATAATTTTTTATCTATTTGTAACAAATAATAATTATCAAAAAAAATGTAATTATGAAGAGTTCTTCTTTTCGACACTAATAAATGCAACAAGTGAAAGATAAGTTCAGGTGGGATAAAAGAGATTTCATTAAGAGAGACTTACAGTCGGGGTAGAAAAATTACTCCACAAATACTATATATGACGTTTTACATGATTTTATTTTTCTCAAATTATTTGACTTTTTATATAATCTAAGAAATTAGTCACAATTTTTTCAAAATTACCATTCATGAAAAAAGGTTACAAATGAAAGAGAGAGTATGAAATAAGACCCATCTGCTCAGCCACAATTCAATGACCTATATGTCAGACTTTTTAATATTTTAACGGCGTATCTTCGTCTAATATAGTGAATCAATTTTTTAATCCAGCAAAAAAACACATGACCACTAATTATAAATAATCATCTTTCCTTTTGCTTATAATATCTTCTTCTTTTTTTGAGGCAAATTAAAATTTTGAAGGAGACCATAAAGAACAGTTGCATCTTACAATGCAAGGAGAAATAACCTGTCAGAAAGCGAAATGGCAAACATCAAGTAGCTACTACATCCAAAGATACAGAGAAATCATACGAGAGTTGCGATTTCTTCTTCTATATCTATCTATCTATCTAATAATAATGTAAATGACAAAAGAAGGCTGAATAATGTTCCCCAGTTTAGCTTTGGTCCGAGTTGTCCGAAAGCTCGAGGGATACTGGGCAATGATCACTCCCATAGAAACCTGCATATCATTTAATAAGTTCAAGTTCAGAATGAGTGCAGAACACAACACCATTTGTCCATTCACAACCCACTAACTAATATCAATGACGGGCACCATATAATCTGATAAAAATTTAGCAAGGAAGGATATCAACTTCATTTTTAACGTCCTATAAAATCGACATCTACATTCCAAAAGAATAATTAATTTCAATTATACGAGAAAACAGAATGGATTTTCTTCTATAGCATGGAATGGATGTTTCAATATGGATGCCCAAAATGCAACACACAAGGATACAGCTAAAAATAAAATGTATCATGTGTCGAAGTGGAAGGACCAAATGGTCAAGGAATCCCATAATGCCTTGCCAGGAATATCATACCATGATGCAACTGTTACAACACTCGACAATGCCTTCTGTAAATTTAGCTTTTAACTAGATATGCAAAAAGAAAATTAGTTGAATTTTCTGTCTTTCTTTTTAACTATGTTCTTGGATGTAATATTCAATTTCTTTAATAATCCATATAGTATCAAATAAATCTTACCCTGTAACTCAATCCCCTGACCGTGCATCTCACAGGCGACAATCCTGTTTTTGAGTTTCTCTGAAACAATAAAATAATCTATCCTCATCCTTTTTCCACGATACCTGCAAGAAGACGTCCATTTCAAACATCACTTGAAGTTTATAAAAGTAACATTATTAGACAAAAGAGATGATTGTCAAATCAATTCTACATTCCCGAATGCAAGTTTAATAATTATTCTCAGTATGCCAAAAGATAAAGGATATACTATCTATTCCCTACTTATGAAACC
Source organism: Panax stipuleanatus (assembly GCA_020205555.1). Classification (NCBI taxonomy): domain Eukaryota; kingdom Viridiplantae; phylum Streptophyta; class Magnoliopsida; order Apiales; family Araliaceae; genus Panax; species Panax stipuleanatus. Next base: position 5,537,501 of record CM035124.1, read on the forward strand.
ACTAAACTTCAATCATTACTTACTTTCCCACAGGATTTCCTGACCATGAGAAACCACGCTCCATGTCTTCATCCTTGTGTAGAGATCTATACGCATCTATAAGCTTTCCCCTGCATCAGAAGCCACAGAAATGAAAACAGTGCTTGTACGAAACTTCAATTCCACAAGTTCATCATTTTATATATTGATCAATGATGTTAGTTTCAAGTTTTCTGGATAGGCATATTTGTATTCCTGTAATATGAACCATGGTAACTGAACCTGGAAAGTATCAAACATAATCATCTTACTAAAACGTAACAGTAAACTATTGCTACTCTAGAAACTTCAGATGCCTATATTTTCAAAATGGAGCGAAATAGCTTCTCTTAAAATTCTAATAGACTAACATGAACCTAAAATTTTGAAAATAGATACTAAGAGTCTAAGACACTAGTATATCCTTTTACATGATTTACGAATACTTGACATCACCCTATATTTTCAGACAAAGAGAGGATGGAAAAAATGCATTTTTTGGTTGTTAGAGATACCGTGATTTGGTTTTAGACCCTAAAGTCTATCATGCTTTTTAGTCCGAATCAAAACCAATAAAAGATAAGTTTACTAATGGAAAAATAATAATAATTACATATGATTTAGAAATATGTCAATCTTGAGGTAGAATCAGTGCCAAGTTACCAGTTCAAGGAAATTTATAAATATGTACAGAATCACAACGACCTAACTGCCGAGTCAAACATAAAGCTACTGAAAAAATTATTTTTCTGTTTCTTCTCTTGATCTGATTATTCTTAGGAAGAGGTTATTGTCTACTTGTACGCATTTGGAGAAATAACATAAAATGTTCTTTATCACCAAACTCGGATATCGAAGTATTGAACAACTATGCATGATTTAGATAAGTGCTTCTAAGGGCTTCCCCCCCTCCCCCCCCCCCCCCCCCCCCCTCCCCCCCCCCCTCTACTCTTCTAAGGTTCAAGCTAGATACCCAATCATTCCAGAAATTGCATTATCACTAACACTAATTAGGGGTTCGCCCTCGTAAAATATCATGTCCCCATTGCATGACATCTTGTTCCAACCCAATGTGATTGGTGGTGGTTCAACGATGAAACTTCACCCCAAATGTAAAGATGATAGTACCAAGAGAATAGTAGCATGAACAATTTATGTGCATAAATAGATATACTATTACATTATCGTATTAGTAACAGAAAAATCATGGATTGCGTGACATAAAAGTTAAGCAGCGAGAACAAATATGCTAATGAAAGTGGACGAAGTGGAACTCTGTTAGGGACCTTACGGTGTTATCAATGGCTTAGTGAGGACAAGGCATAAAACTATAATATTATATAATAAGCAACAGGTTGCCACATTATTTACTGGTCTATTTGACCTTATTCCCATTGGTAAATCAATTAGTTCACCAGTGTCACACTTAAATTGTTACTACTGTAGAAAAGGTTTTAAAAGGTTTACATACTCTTTTAATATGGCACCAAAACGCTTCCTCTCGGACAAGGTAAATCCAGGTTGCCCACAATCCTGCATAATAAAATAATCACATTCTATTAGTAACTGTTCTTAGAGTAAGAGAGAACATATACCCCAACACATTTGGCTGTCTCAAGAATTAAATTTTCTGATTATACTTTCTGTACGTATATTTTACAATCCATTGTCCTACCATTTCTAGAATTTCCAATTGACAAAGCAAGTAACGCACCACATCAAAAAATAATACTCCCTTTGTATCAATATTAACTTTTTCAAGTCAATTTTGAGATATTTTCAAATTCAAAATTGATATGAATTAATTTGATTTTAGACAATACAATTATGAAAATTGTATACTATCTAAAAAGTACCACTAATTACAAGATTTAAGATTTTCAAAAGTTAAATGAATCACATCAATTTTAAATTTGAAAATATCTCATATTGACTTTAAAAGTTTGAATATTCAAACTTGATCCTATATTTTGGAACAAAGGGAGTAATAATAATAAACTATAAAAAATGATCATCGAGGTACCTGCTCCAACAAACTAATGAACATCTCAAGATTAAGGGGATTTTACACTCGGAATGCTACAAAAATAGAAGAGCAATTCAAATTTAATAGGAGGATGAACATCAACAAATAAAGAGCATGAGCATCCTACAAATTTCAAATGTTTATTCTTCAATTTTAGCATTTTTAGCAATTGGCATCCCTTAATAATAGTTTTACCCATGTTTCAAAAAGATTATAATTTTACCCAAAAAGAAATTACACAATAAAATATGGAAGTGATAAAACTGCAGCAACACAAGAATACTATCACCTCTTTATTCGGTGGAATATAACCATTGAGCTTAGCTGAGCTGAAAAATTCTGGATGACTCACATCAACCACTTCATGACTGCAAATGCAATATACAAAGAAAGTAAATTACCCTCAAGATAAATTTTGTTTAAATAATAGTTGACATTCAACAGTAATGGTATGCAGAAATAGAAAAAGAAGGAAACTTTCTTTCTTTAATCAGCAAGTTTGTGAAAGATGAATTTACAGTCAAATCAGAACTACCAGAAAAGTCAATAAAATAGTACTAGGTGCTAGAGAATTTTTTCCACATGTAGCCCGAACTTTTATTTAATGTAACAGTTGATCTATGCATGTCATTTTCAGGAAAAGATAGACTATAAAGATAGGTATGATGCACAAAATAAACTAGCTACTAAGTTGTGCTTTCTGCCCCAATTTAAGTGTTAATAAACTTGGAACTCAAAGCTTTCGCCATATGCCCAAGTTTGTAAATGCAGTATCAGTAGGCCTCTTATTGTTTAAAGCGTTGCTGCTCACGCATGATAATTTCTCTCTCCAAAGAAGACTATAAACTGGGTCTTCAATGCACTAGCTAGATGCCCTCTTTCTGGTAATTGACAGTCTATAAAGGCAGGTTCTGTCAGTAATTGAAAGAATTGAGGCTCACATGTGAATATATGACTCTCGAAAAAAGAAGGCAAAAGAGGACGTCAAATTTTTTAAGAAGAAGATACCATATTACCTTGTGAAACTAGAATAGTAACAAAATTGCATTCTTGGTTATACCACAAAAAGGAAGAAAACAAAGACACTCCGCCTAAATAAGCCAGTAACCAACTAGCTATTTCAACTTTCAGTAACTCAAACCCTTCAAATGCCGTATGATACAAAAAGACGGGGTGTACAGCAGAAAATATGTAGCTCCATTTAAAGGAATATTAAATTGATTCATTGAACGGCAGAGATATCTTTCAGAAATGAAAATAAAAATGAAGAACCAAGGAATAATAAGACGACATAACATAGATTAAAGAAATATACCTTACATTAAGGTCTCCACACCAGATAAGGGGTTTATCCGAAGTTTGCAAAACAAAATCTAGTATCCTTTTATCCCATTTCCTTCTCCTCTGAAATGAGGATTCTTCATCTTTCCAACCATTGTTTGGCACATAAGTATTCAATAGGCGAAATGATTCAAATTCCGCCAAAATAACCCGGCCATCAGATTCGTGCTTTGAAGCTATAACAACAAACATTTATGAGTTGATTCTCCTTTGGTTTCATATAGAAAGGGAAGAATATTGTAAGAAAGGAATAAAAAAAAAATAGTGTAAAGCGTACTAAAAGGTTTGTCCATGAGTCGCAGTTTCACTGATATCATATTTTAGATAAAATCATGGCATGAAGCCTGTGCTGCTGCTGCATATGAACACAACTATATCCACATCTTTGCCAGATTGTAGATAAGTGAATTATGATCAAACAATTATAGTTCTTTGTCACATGGATGATAAAGATTACAGAACAGGCTGAAGAAGAAGAAGAAGAGTCTCCATCACCTAGCCACATGGCATTAAAAATTTATAACCTGTTACCAACCCCCAAAAAATTTAAAGCCCTTTTTTATACTTCTTTTTTGGTTTGAGTATAAAGCGGTGTCTTTCATGATTGCGATTGCCATCAACTAGCCACAAGGAATTAAATAATTAAACCTGTTTCCACCCCCAAACAATGCAAAGCCCATCTTTCTTCTTCTTCTTCTGGCTGTCAGGCAAAGAAGGACAATGCAATTCATCACATGTAGAACATCTTTATAACATAAATATGTCATGCTCAATATCAAGCAAATTAACATGAACAAACTGCAGGGTTCATGCTATTCCATGACCACATCATCACGGCACCAAATAATCTTCTTCATCTAATTCTTTGTAACCCACAGCAAGCTGTGCAACCGACCAAAGCTATTTTCATTTGATATCGCAATTTCCATATTCCTCTATGATTGGGAATTTGGGTAAAAGTACAACACTCTTCATCAAACCGTGCCACATAATAACAATTAGAAAAAATAAATTAGACAAAGGTGAACTATAACTTATATCATATGTAGCAGTAATATGTATACACAAATCAAATATTGATTCTAGTACCTGTTCGGTCAAGAGAAAAAGAGACCTTCGGTTGGAAACACTTTTTCACAAACAATGCAGTCCCGGCATATTTGGTATCTGAAAGAGACCACCATACATTATAGTTTCGAAGTGGTGCACTCGAGATGGCACGCATCAGAATCTACATGGTTTACAAAGACGGAACAGTTGAGAGAAACACCATTTTCATAATAATCCATTACACAATCCTCCATCACTCACAAAGAAAGGTAAGATCCGAAAGCAAGCTTACTTCAAGAATGAAGTGACTTGCACACATGCAATGAAGCTTTAAATGTACATAAACAATTCAAACATATCCTAGAGAATTTCAAATTCACAGCATAATTTCCAGTTACAGATTTAATCAATATGCACATGATTTTTTTTCCTTGTCTTGCTTTTTTTGGTAATTATATTTTTCCTTGTCATCTCTCCATTGGATAGTAGTATAGGTAAATGGCTTATTTACCCTATGACACAAAAATTATAACATTGAGAAAACAACTTTACCTTCTTTTCCTCACGTGAAGCACTGGTATCATCTTTCAATTCTCTTGGGTTTTTAGTGCTGCCCTTGGTACCAGCTGCGGGCATTCTTACTTCCTACCATCAGTGGTGTGTTAAATAAAATTCCTTCCAACATGCTTTTGAAAGTTAGTTATGAGACCATAAGAAACAGATGGAATCATAAATGGCCACAATTTTTTTAATAACTATGAAAAACATAAGTTGCATTTTAAGTAAGATAAGTAATGAGTCAACAAGCACACATAATGCAATTTTTTAAAAGAGTATTCAGTATAGAATAAAGCTTCTTTGAGCTAGTTCACTAAAGTAGTGTTACTCCGATTTTTAGCCTTGTTGTTTTCAGACTTTAACTAAGCCCGCTAACTGATCCTCAGTAATTACCTTTTGTTAAATAATAGAACCATTGTAGAGTTTAGATTATCAGCTACAAATCTTCCTAAATCGAATCTAAGCCTAATTTTAGGATCTAAATAGTCCATAACAAACTATATCTAGTGCCTTAATGAAATTTAAACACAAAAGAAAAAAACAACCTATTAAAACCCATACCCCAGTAACCAAGACAGAAAAATACTACTACTTCATTCCAAACATGCTATAAACTTGGACTTCTCAATCAGTAATACAAACACAATTATATAAGAGCCTGAACAAATAGTCAAAAATAATAAAAATTCAAATGCTTTAGAATTAGAAAGGAAAAAGGGGGGGGGGGGGGGGGGGGAAGAATCTTCCTGTCAGCTTCGCTGTTAAAAACCAAACATTCATAATAAAATTCGCCATCACATGCATTTATAAACACCTAAAATCCCAAAATCAAATTACCCATTTTTTGATAAGCAACCATCAATGCATACCTATATCAAATACTCTTTTTCAACACAACACACGCATTCATTAGACACCCATTAATCTATCAACATAAATTCATGAAATCACGAAACAAAACAAATGGAATCACCTACCTGTATTGCAATGACATCGGGGTCTAACGTTTCGACGAACTTGGTAAACTCGGGCCAGTTGTTTTTGACACGAAGAAGAAAGCTATTAGCATTCCATGTCAAGAACTTTAAGGGTTCCGTCCTCTTGTTTGCGGCATCATCTGGTGGCGTAGTTTGTGCTGTTTCTTTATCAATTTTCACCGAACAAATTGTGGGTTTCTTGGAGGAGCCATCCTTCTCAACTGGTTGGAAAAATCTTTTCATCCTCTTCTTCTCCAAACGCAACAACAAATTGAAAGGGCATGTAAGTCCGTAGTAGTAGTTATGTAGAGGTAGAGTTATTGCTATACGAAGCAATTCTCTTATTTAAGAGTATCGTTAGGGAATTTGAGATTTGTAAGGTAAATATTATATATAAAAAATAAGGAAATTAGTTTAATTTTATATGATTTAGATGCACTTTTCTTTCTGATGTTATAATTGTTATAATTTGAGTCTAAATTGAGGTGAGTTTCATTAATTATTTGAAATAATTATATATATTAATGTGTTTTACTCTATGACTACATTAAATTAAATTAAGTATTTGAAAGTTTAAATTTATGGAATAATGAATGAGAAATTAACTAACAAAAATCACCATTGAAAATGATAAAAGTCCGGTTGTTAAGAATTAAAGTATTAATTGGTTTATATATAATAAAAGTGCTCTTAAATTTAGGCCCCAAGGGGCACTCCACTTTTGTGAAAGAGAGAATCTAGCTAAGGCTTGGTTTGTATATAATTTTTTGAACAAAATTTATTTAAAATTTTGTTTATTTTATTTCAGTTATATTATCAAAATTGTGTCGTTTGGGAAAGCGTTAGCTGTCGAACGGATGCGTCAATACTGCGTCGTTTTGAGAAGCGATATCTACCTGAACGGACGCCTTAAAACTACGTCGTTTTGGTTCTGTTAAGCCTAAAAGTGTGTCGTTTTTTGTTCGAATGGACGCGGCCTTTCTACTAAAACCAAAAACAACGTCGTTTTTTACTTAAATGTGTCTTTTCAGGGGATTGTGTCCCTTCTAATGGGTCACTAATCTCTCCTAAAAATAGATAGGAAAGGGCAGCCTATTCATTAATCCAATTCATAAGCATTCAAGCTTTATTAGTCATTTAAATCTTCATTTTTTCATTAGTATTTCATAGTTATTTTAGAGACAGAGTCGGCATTTAATTTGGTTCGTTGAGTATACTTTTTATAGTGCGACTAAAGTATATGTTGTCATTGTATCTTGGAAAACAAATGTTATAAACACTGAGCACCGTAAGGAATACATAATTGTCTTAAGGACATAGCATCAAATACTAGCTGTGACGCCCCCATAATAGGTCCAGTCAACCCAACCCATTCTGAGTCGCCAAATACATGGTACAGAATTCAAATACAAACTTTATATCATACGGTCGTGCAAAATACGACCACACAACTGTGAGTGTCAATACAAATATATAGAAAATATTAAGATTCAAACTAAGTCCTCATTACAATTATTATCACACTATTTATCAGAAATAGTGAGGACTACTACTGCTCTAACTCGGACCATCACTCTGTCCCCCGAATAGTTCCCGCGACATTCTCATTTCCTGAAGAGGACAACAGATGAAAAGGGTGAGCTCAACTAGCTCAGTAAAGAATATTATGACTAAGATAATAAAAAATAAATTATCGTTAGCCTTCAACAAATCAGATAAAATATAATGGACAACTAACTTTAGATCAATATTCGCAGCGGAAATAACAATTCATTAGAAGAGTTAAGTAGATAATGAAGTCTACTATCTTCTATGATTTATTTATCCCTGTAACATCAATCAATATACATGTCGAATCAATATTCATCTTTGCACTACAAGCCAAAGATATTTATTTGTATCATCAATGGTCATGTTCATCTCAACACCTGTCATCTTTGCACTACGGCCAAAGATATTCATCAGGTAATCATTCATCTTTGCTCTACAGGCCAAAGATATTCAATTATATCACCACTTAGAACTGAGGATGATGAAAAACTATATAAATAACAAATCCAGTGAAATAAATGATAAGATTAAGGATTCGTATTTTAGTATTCAAAAATACTTCGTAATAATCAATTGTGGAGCAAAATTCAAGAATAAAGCTCAAAATTTAGATCAAACCAAAGATAGTAACCTTGACAAACAATCTGGACAAATAGAAAAAAATTTAATTTTTTCGTGAATAGTGCCGTATACGTGAATAGTAACCCCGACGGAAAAGTAAGAATTTCATAACAAAATCCATGCCAATATTTCGGTATAATGATATTGAAAAGAATAACATCATTTACGAAAGAAAATAACATCCCTTACCTCAAAAGAATAGTACCTCTGACTGGAATATCGGATATAATATCGAAGAAAACTTGCACTGAATACTAACACTCAAAGTATTGAAATACTCACAAAAATACGCTCGATATTATAGAGAGAGAAAACTTCTGATTCTGGTGTGATTTTCAATTCTAACCTAAGCACCCTATTTATAGGAAAAGCTTAGGATGCCAAATGAAACTAAAATAATAAAATATTATTATTTTTAAAAAATTTCCGCCACCTGGCGGCTAAAAAAATTTCAACAAAAGTGGGGCCCACCCATTAAAAAAATATTTATTTTTCGAAACTTCAATAATTCATAACAAATAGTCCATTTGTCAGAAAAATACAAATTCTATGTCCTTCCATAGAAAATTTAATTCTCTACAACTTTGTAGAAGGAAGTTTTTCCAAATTCCAAACATAAATTATCCGAAATCCATAAACAAATAATTTCTCACACCAAAATACTGATAAAAACTCATCAGCGCCAATTCCTTCTTTAATATCCACAAAATAAATATTTTCTTATCATATAAATCAATAATTAATTATTCACAGATAATATTACAGAACTACAATATTGATAACCAGGTCGTTCCCAAGAAAGAGGGGGCCTTCCGATAAGGACTTCTCCTTACTGGCGCGCAATTAAATAACCCCTCCTAGACAGAACTTCCTTAGACATTGTCAATAATGCTATCTAATAATATTATTCAAATAATATGAATTATTGAGTTGATAATGTGAAATACTGTGCAATGACAATTATTGAATCAATAATATCAAAATATCAACTGTAGCCATTATTGAGTCAATAATATAAAATAGCAACGTAGCAATTATTGAGTCAATAATATAAAATATCAACGTAGCAATTATTGAGTCAATAATATAAAATATCAACGTAGCAATTACTGTAACAATAATTGAGTAAGTGCCTTCTCACGTAAGACTCAATAATTCGAAATACTATGCAATACCGTGTGCTATTGTGTAACACCGCGTATCACTGTATTTTAACCACCGGGTATTTCAACAGTACTAACGGTAACCACTACGTCGTTATTTTATAAAAAGGTTATTTCTGTCGCTTTCTATATCCGACAGTTATTCCGTTGTGGGGTCCACAAATAGTTGCGCCGTCGTACGAATATTCCTCGACAACAAGAATATTTCACGACCAAACGAATATTCCCCGACAACCAGAATATTTTATAACCACTTGCTCATTTTAAAATATTCGCACATTTCACCCATAACTTTCATATTTATCAAATCAACACATTACTATTTCGAAATAATATATAAAGAAAATTAAATCTTTATTCATAAAAGTTGGGGTCTTACACTAGCCTTGACAAATTCATTTATGCAATTTTAAGATAAGTTAATATACATATATATAGTGTCCATTAATTTTCCGAACAATAATTTTATAATTTTCACATTGTAAAATCATAATTCATATGAAATTTAAAACTTCCTATATTCATTCAATTTTTTCTATGTACGGTATGAAAAATCATATCACCTACGTACATTTAAATTTTATATTTTAAATAGTTTCTTAAATAAGAGTATATTTTAAAATTACATTTGTTGATAGTAATAGTAATAGAAAAGTTTTTTTTATTATAAAAAATCATTAAATAAAAATTCAAAAAATATAGAAGTGGTGAATTCTCATTGAAAAAGTGAGTTTATAGTGGAAAATTATAAGTAGTCAAAAAATTGGAGAAAATTATAATCAGGTTGTTACATAATTAATGCTGGAGAATTTGTCGTCACTTTTGCAAGAGCTTTATGATCTTGGATCATCATCAACTTCGAACTTAATGGAACCACATCAGTCAATGTATCTGATGGAAAAAAAAATAGCACCTTAAGTTTTTGCCCTAGTTTATTTATCAAACAAAACACACTCGCGAATGAATATTAACATCGAGGGTTTTAATTCGAAAACCACTTCTTCACTCATTCCAGCAGTTCTTCCACATGCCTAACTTACTTATCCCAAGCTAATTTGCAAATTTTGCAGCTGCCAATCTAACAAAAAATTTAAACATGTAATTCAAGCACCCCCCCTCTCAGTAGTAAAATTCCTCCTGGTCTGTCGCTTCCACTTCAATTTAAATGTAGTAGTATTGTATCCATGCTCCTTCAGAAAGCATTTCAAAACAGGAGGATTCATTTGATCTTGAGAAGTGTCCATCTCAAAGCCACCACATTCATAGTCGTAATCATCGTCTGTCAACAACTCTGTCAGTCCATCCTGAAACATTCTGTAGACAAAGTTTTTGTCGGTCAGTCCAACAAGAGGTATCAGAGCTCATAGTTCGATGAGCCCAAGTATCAGGTTGATACTCTATGGTGGAGCACAATCGCATGCCGCGTGTTATTCAGTCAGCGCGGTAGAGCAAATAGAGTTAAGTCAGGTGGAACACAAAGAATCACTCCCGTGTTTGTCATTATACGCGGTAAAATATAATTCGAGTAGAATGGAGCGGGTTTAGGATAACTCTAGGAAAATATTTCAGGGTGAAGAGTTCACAAAGAGTAAGGTTGTACTTTCATGTTTGCCTTTGACATGTTGGAATAGTATTAGACTCCAACAAAACTCTTGAAAGACTTAAAGAAGGTATGCTTGTGATGGGTATTCAAGTGAAAGGTGAAAATAGTTGGGATATTTCACATGAATTTCATGTCGGATAATTTTAAGAGTATAGATGAATTAATAACTATATACCAAATCTAGATACTTATGAGCGAAAGCTATCTTTGTATCGTACTTCAAGTCCACTGGCTTCACGACCTTGGCATCGTAGTCCTTTTAAAGTTTTTTTTTGACATGGAAAGTATGTCTTGTCGGCGGCAAACACATGAGAGTTGACAAAGAGGTCTTATAAAGATTTAAGGGTGGATCCTGTTGATGTGGTAGAATGGCAGTGAGGCGGCGATGAGAATTTGTTGGTTTAGAACTTCTAAGTTTGTGATAATGGGGTTTTGATTTTTGAGAATTTGTTATTGTTATTGATTTAGGTTTCTGTTTTATGGGTTCGATCAACGGTGTAATTATGATTCATCCCTTGACGTCTGAGGGTAGAATCAAGTGAAGGGGGTGGATTTCAACAAGATTTATTAATCGGGATTGGAGAGGAAGATAATGACTTTTTTTGGGCATGATACAAGGTGGGATAATTTAATTGAATGTTCGTTTTTTTTGGTGTAATTACTCTAGTACCCTCTTGTTCCAGTTGTTGCCACCAACATAGTTGATTTTTCGTTAATGGGGTCCTCTTTTTAGCGTTTATACAATTTGGAGGGTGATTTATGCCCAATTTTTTTTTTTTTAGGAGTGAGTTTGTAAAGATCGTATAAACAGGAGGGTCAGTTTTACATTTTTTGTCCCATCGGTGCCATGTCTTTGATAATACGGAGGTAACCACAGCTTCCAGCAGAGATAATATTGTATGATGAATGATGCAATCTGGCAATCTTGAAAAGTGATCCACAATTGGTTCCCTAATTTTTCGCTTTCTTCTGTTAACCAACAACAAAAAATTCAACTACTAACATAAAAAGAAATGATAAAAGGTTTTCATTTCATAAAAATGTTGAACTTATTTCTACCAATAAAAAAAGTAGTGTATATATATGGGGATAATTTATTATGCAACAATTTCAAAAAGCACTTGTGTGGGTGCTAAGTTTTGATGAGTAATTTTAAGTACGAGTATAATTATACTTTTAATAATAAAATTGGCATAATAATTACATTTCACAAGTATACAAATAATTTGGGATTCTTTATTGGGGGTATAGATTCAAATATGACCATGCTATTACTAGACGCAATATATTCTTAAATCTGTCAACATAATTTTACTATTATTGTATCATCATTAGAAACAAAAATACATGCTTAATACTTACTAATTTGGTAAGAAAAAACAAATCTTTTTATAGAGCATAAGTATCTCTTAAATTTAGAGAATAAATTGTAAAGTTCATTAGCAAAACATAATTCCAATTACAAGTAGCATTCATGTGGGGGGTGAAAAATGTACACTTTTTCAGATGCACATCACATAAATTAAGAACAGCATAAAGGAAAAAGTACTTCATGAACAACACTAGAATCATCATTGCGGACGATGTAAACAATAAATAAATAAATGAGACGCGCAGCAGCATATAATAAAATACAAGGTTCCTGAGTGTCACATACTCATATATAGTACTATGTACAATTGGACGACCCTAATTCCGGATTGTGGTAAACTAGCTTCACTAAAATACAAGTTAAACCCTGTTGGACATGATTAATCAGCTCGACATGGCCGACAATTTAACCATGTTAGACATAGCAGCAAGAAGCAGAGTGCCGCCTGGAAGTGACTTGTTGAAGCAATATTTTGTCTCTTCCCACCGACCCTCAGCAACAAAAACAAGACCTAGATTGTCATGTTAAAAGTGCTGACACAGAGACGAGAGGATGATCTCTCCGCTTGCGTGAAACGCACAAGACAAGAAAACAATCTCAAAACCTAACAATAGAGTAGCCAAGTAAAACAAGTATGCCCTATGTCCCATTTTAGTTGCGACACAAAATATATAACGCATCCAAATATAACTTGGACGATTAAAAAGGTTAAAACGGACGTTTGCAGTTACCAAGATTTGACCATGCATAGTTGCATCCCTTTATACGGGCAACCGCAGCCTTAACTAATGTACTTGTTGCAAAGCTTTAAATTGGGGAAGAAAGTAGGGTGATGAGTACATGAATTATATGTGAAAAATATCATCTCCCTTAAAATTGTTGCTATGAAGGCCAAGTTGGTGCCACTGTTGAGCATCATCTGGGTCCTCTGCTATTGCCTGATTCAAATAAAGAAGAAAAGAGAACAAAAAGAAGTAAATGAACAAATAAATTACTTTGTCAGTATGCCTCGACTTTGCGCTCAATTTCTGATATTATGAAGTATATCTTCCTACCGTTTGATAAAATAATAAGGAAATAATTGATTCAAATTCAAAAGTGAAGCATTCGTCTTATTGTATTATTTATACCTCCTATATACTTTTAGAGACTATATACCTAACCATCAAGAAAAAGTGGGACCATCCAAAGCACTGGCATAATAAACAATTAGATAAGTAAAAAATTTTGTCCTATACTGCAACACTTGAAGTTGGCAAAGGAAGCTCGCACTTGTTCTATAATGCATAATAGCACATCCGTACATACCAGTTTTATGACAGGATTACCACCTGTGCTAAGCGCCACGAAGGCAACTCTTAACCCACAATGTCACACCATAATCCATCGATATCCAACTCAACTACTGAGTCATGTCCTCATGTGTGCTGCTGTACAAGAGAAGGTACAAAATGCAGTGTTACTTGAACTTATCCTAGCTTAATGACGGAAGGAGCCATCCTTTCTTCCGGGCGTGCTCAACATAGTACTTGAACTTATCCTTTGCATTTGGAATGTCAAGAGCCAGATCATCAAGCCCATCACTGATTCTGGCAAACCCTTTGGTCATCTGATTAGTTGTGATCAATCCCTCACTGAAACACTCCTGCAACAGATCCAGCATCCGATCATTCTTCTTCTCCATTGCCATAACCAAAGCCTTCTTCACAACCTCATGATTGAAGAAAGGCATTCCAAGATCACGGATGCATTGGCAAGCTTCACTTACAACTCCTCCAGTTTCATATTCCTCAAGAAGCTTTACGATCTTGTCCTTTGCATCCTCTACAGCCCAGCCCGATCCACCTCCCCAACACCTCAAGATTCTTTCACCAGCATGGCGGGCAGCTAGAAGTGACCTAGCCACATGTACAGTCTCACTCCCGCTGCAATTTGGCGGAAGCCTGCCACCAATTTCTTCTAAATTCAACGGAGCCAAAACATCATCAATTACAGCCCTGGCTAGGAAAAGAGCCAGTTCGTCTGAGGCATCTAGAATATCAATTGCCGTGTCTTCAGCAGATTCCAGAAGCATGACAAAACCATTGACAATATCTTCAGTTGAAAAGATCTCAATATGAAGTGCAGATAGCAAAACAGATGCCATTTCTCTCTCCCTGTTCTTTCTGTCCATAGCAAGTGTCATCAGCTTCTTCAAGAAAATTGGGTTAAACTCGGGTGCCCCTAGATCTTCAAGACTCTGGATGAGTTCTGGAATGTCATCCGAATGAAAATATTCATGGATTATTGTGACAACCTCTTCCTTGTATCGCTTCATCTTCTCATCATCCTCGTCATGTACATCTCTGTCTTCCCCCAATGACTTCAGAAAAGATGCATCAAGCCAGCCTTCATCAACTGCCTGGGGAACCAAGGAATGGAACAATGTTTTTGCAGATGGGATATCAAGAGCAAGGTCATCAAGGCTCTCAGCTAATCGAGCAAAACCCTTCACCATTTGACTGGAACTTATCAGACCCTCCTCTGCCGCTTCCTTTAAAAGCTTTAGAATTACTGGTTCTGCTGTACGAATCTCCATTGCTAGAACCAAAGCCCTCTTGACAACCTCGTGATGAAAAAACGTGACTCCCAACTGCCGGATGCATCTGCAGGCCTCAGAAGTGTCACCACTATCTACATACTCTCTTAAAAGATCAGCGATCTTTTTCTTGACTTCCTCAACAGTAATATGAGTACTACCACCCCACCGTCGTTCCACCAATTCTGCATGGTGTGCAGCTGAAAGATAACTTTTCTCAGCAGTTCGGAGAACTTGAAATCCCTTGGAGGAATCTGACAGTGCCTTCTTTGCCCTGGTTACGAAGGCGGGGGGGAGAATGTCATCGACCACGGCACGAGCAATGAATAGGGCAAGAATGTCAACAGCATCCAATATGTCCACTGTCAGATCATCAGCAGATTCAAGCAGCATGAAAAACCCTTGGCTAATCTGGGTGGATGTGATGACATCGGCATAGAGTGCTGAAAGCAGAACAGAAGCCATTTCCTTCTCCTTGTCATGCCTGTCCATAGCCATGGAGACCAGCCTCTTAATAAAATAAGGATGATATTCACTTGACCCCAGTTCTCTGACATCAGATGCCGCCACATCGACATCACCTGTGCTGAAGTATTCTTCTATAAGGGAAACTACAGCTTTCTTATATTCATCTAGGGGATCACTCATAGTAGATCCAACAAGCTGATATGGTTCCTGCGGATTTTGGACAAGGGACAACAATATGAGATACCAAAATATGTTAAAAAAACCAGTAAAAAAAAGAAAGAGAATATCATCGCAAGAGAAAACTCCAGGAAGAACAAATGCTAGGGAAAGCCTTTGAAATAAAATGATGCTTGTATCCCTATTCCGTTACGCGAAAAGACGGGAAAAAGAAGTTGAATCAATGCAGCAATTACCTCGCTGCTGTCATAGTTAGGATCATTTCGATCAATATGAGATTCACCACCAGTATCGAGCAGTTTACCCCAGGTTCCCTTACCACCACCTCCATCTGTTGATAGTTTTAATTAGAAATAGTCCAGCAAAAGAAAAAACAGCATTTCCATAACCATAACTATACTAGAAAAGAAAAAAGTACAATTATAGCACAGCTGCCTTCACCAAGTTAAATCCACAAGCACATAGAAGAGGGAAACAAAAGTCAGAAGCGGAAAAAAGACTGTTTAATATCAAAATGAGAAATTAAGCAGAACCAGTAGCAAATTTAAGCCAAACTCTACTTTATTCAGCAGATTCTTCGTCAGTCTCATGCATCTACACACAATTGTCTAGTTCATCTATGAGCTTGTCATGCAACGATAATCTCTTGGACACGTAATTTATGGGCAGATACAGTGGTTTGGTTACACATTATTTGTTCAGTTACATACTAAGCCAATCTAAAATTCATTAAGCAATCTAAAATTCATTAAGCAATCTAAAATTTACCAACCAATTGAGGTAGTGTGACCAAACATACAGACTATATCTGCTGAAAGTAATCAACAAGATTCTAATACCAACACATCACCAGCAAACATAGAGACAAAGGACAATGCCTACATATTGGTAACATTTCCTCGCTCTTTCATCCTCCTCTAACGCGAGTTCCGGATTAGGTGAAGCTAGTGCTTGAATGACTACCTTCCACGTGCTCAAAAGAGGGTAGTGAGGTGAGGTTCACTGGTCAAAAGGTCTGGCACTATGTTCAGTTCAAAGCCGTTTAACACCAACTTCTGTGAATTATATATGTTTATTGGCACTTCACAGACACAATCGTGAACTAGTACGAATATATATATTTTTAAATAACATAGGAAAAAAATGAGGAGCTACCACAGTTTATAAATGTTTCAAGAGCACAAAGATGAAGATACTATGGAGGTTTTGAATAAACAAGGGCCAGCACAAAGAGGATTACAAGTTATTACAACCAAGAAAGTATAAAACAATGTGTAATCCTCGGTGTCTTGGAGACCTATATTTTTTTTCATATCCAAAAACAAGTCTGGGCCAATTATCTGCACAAGTAATCATTTCAAGGTAAAGAGACCATGCAAATTGGATCATTGAAACAGTATAGTCTATATAGCACCTACATAATCTAAAAGGGGGAAAAGTCTTGTACTATAAGTAGCCTTGATATAACCTGGAACCTTAGATACTCTACAAGCTAAACCTAAAATGCTTTTTACATTATTCTAATAAAGTACTTCAACTGATTTTACGCCTCGTCCACAATCATAAATTTAAAAAGAAATAAAAAAGTTACAAGATTCAAAAAAAAATGTATATGTAAAGGAACAAGAATCTGTATCCATGATATACACGTTCATAACTTTATAAACAAAGATTAGAGTAAAACCAAGGAGATAAACAAACAATTAGTATCCAGCAACTAAAAAACTAACACAGATTTTTCACACATAATAATTAACTACTCTCCTAAATCAAACAAATGCACAACATAAATCCACCAAATAAATTGAAAAAAAAATAAATGAAAAAACAAATCATGACTTACCCTTCTTGACACGAACAAACTTTCCTGAGTGCGACCGGCGCACATGCCTGACGGCAATTCCAGCCGTGGATGCCTTACCACCGGCGGGAGCTTTTATGTGGTGTTCAGAAGACATCAGAGCAGGCGGCGATTTCGGTGAAGTTGACAAAACGTCTGCATTCTGTGTCGCTATTTTCAACGTTTCCCTCTGCTCCTCCGTCAGGAACCCCTCACTCGATGCCATTTCTCAATTAAATACTACAACAGTGGACTAAAAGTACAGTGAAAAAGAAGAGGCAACTGTCAATGGAAGAACAGTGAATGTATAAATCAATAGGCTTTGTTAATTTACCTCGGTGGAGAGAGCAGAGAAAAGGAAAACAAAACGAGTAGAGTTGATTCGAAACCCTAACCGGCGACGGATGCTGGAACAAGTTCTTCTTCCTCTGTGCTTGGCTCGGAACTCGAGCCAAGACAGGTGACTGAAAATAAAGTTGCAATCGATTGGGATCTTCAATCCCTCCCTGTATATATATACAATCACATAGACAAAAAGAAAGATACAGAAATAAAGTCTCTCTCAACGAAGCCCTAGAAACGCAGGTATAATTTTCACTAATATGTATATGTATGTTTTGTGTGTATATATATAGATAGATTATAGATATATAGAGACTGCAATGAGAGATCTCAATTCATGGATGAGACTGAAGGGAGGCTATATATAGGGAGGCTACGGTTACGTTTCCACGTCATTGTCTATTGGCGGTGTACACGTGGCTTTGGCGCTAAAGCGAGGTGTTTCGAGTTTGGGCCATCCGGTTAGGGTTTGGGTTCCCTACCAGATGGATTTAGTTACTGGAATGCCCCTGATTTGATTAGTTTTCTTTCTGTGTGGATCAGGATAGTTAAGTGAATCAAGAAATATTGTCCAAGTCTATTTTCTTGTACGGAAAGATATGATCTAGTTTTATTCTCATCTGTTTGGGGATTAAATAATGTTAATAATGTTACTATCACATAGAGCGGGGTAACATAAACATTACATAATACTGACGTAGTCGTATGGTAACATAAACATTACATAATGCTGACGTAGTCGTAAGTGGGTCATGTCAACAACAAATACATACTCAGCAGTACGTGATGTTTATGTTACCATTTTATGTGATAGTAGCATTATTGTTGGGTATTAGGGTTACTATCATTCAAAAAATGTATTATTGGTATTATTATTATTTTAACATTTTAAGATGATAATTACATGTTATAAGCAAAGTTTTTTTTAATAAATTCTGATAACAATATTTGAGAAAATTCATTCATTCATAATTCAGAACTACACTATTCAAAGTTTTTTTCATTTTAGCAGGTTAAATGTCAAAAAATATCTTTTAAATTATTGTTTTCTTTTTTTATGGCACAAGTAAATAACCACACAAATACAATTTCGACACCTTTGATTTTGATTGTGGGGCATTCAAATGCACTTGATGTAGACCCTTAGGACGTTACTTTTAGGGACGGAGTGGAAATGGGGCGGGGGCAAATTCTAAGGTATAGATAGTTATGTGGAGGCAGGTGGTTGAGATGGGCCCAACTCTGAGCATCTCAACCTCGGCTAACTTGATTTCGATCGAGGCGGCCGAAATTGGCTTCTGACGTCTCCTTCACTTTATATTCTCGGCCGGAGGACCGGAGACACAATGGTAATTAATGGTTTAGGAGTTAATACTTGCACCGTGTTTGTGAATTTGTTGAGAAACCATCTTTCTTCTACCAATACCAATTCAGTAAAAGACCCAACCAACCGTGAGTACATAGACTCAAAATTACATTGATATCAAAGTAAAATTTACTTGTGAGATGAGAGTTCAAAGTCACAAAAATCAAGGCATTCACATCAGCTACTCATGAGATTCACTAATTATTTTTTTTACCAACCGCACCATTATAACAATAATTCTCGAAATAACCGATAGTACTAATCCAAAATTAGCTTGAATCAAATGTTCTTTCCGGAGACGTCTAAACATGACAGATTCAACACTTTTTGAGCTATACATGTAAAATTGCATATTATCCCGCAAAAGAAGGCCGAATACAAGATTACAGCTCTAGTATTTTATGACCAACGATGAAAATACTGAAGCACCCCCTATGCAGTCTTTCCTGAAATATAGACTCCACATGCCACACTGCGAAACTACTTGGCTACAGTAACACAAGGTAAAACCCACTCCACCAGCTGTGTTTGTGGTTGGTGGTGTCTCAGCTGCCAGGCCTGCAGCAACCAATGCACTGTCTACTCATTCCAATGACATTTACGTTATTCAGGAAGCTTATCATCAGATGTCCTAATGCAATTTATGCAAACAATCATTCAAAGGAAATTCACAATTTAGCATCAGTCGCTTCTATATTATCGTTTTGACATTTGTCTAGAAGATCTATATGAATGATTATGTTTTTAAAGAACAAGTTATTAGTTCTGTGGGTGTGTATTAAGCAGCATGTTAGACATATATCAAGGTTTCAAATTTAATTCAGGCTACATTCTTCTTTAAGGACATGGTGTGTGATAGCATTCATGAGGGTGCCTAATAATAAACACTTTGAGATGGGCCGGTAAATTATACTAACCTGGGTATCTGCATTGCTCTAGGTGAACTATTTTAAATACTGCATACTCAAACTGAAGACGCTTGTACACACTTATACAATTATTACCTTCTTGAAGGGAAATGTAGGAGTCCTCCAACAATGCACCTTGGAATGTTTCCTTCCTTGGCTTCAGTTACATAACAAATGCAAACAATTAGTTGTCATTAAAACATCACTCTGTTAAAGACCCAGAAAACAATTAAATCATGCTGATTCTGAAAAGAGGCCATTTTATTTTGAAGCAATAGAATAATTACTTCAATTCAACTTATACCGTGTGAAACAAGCATACAATGATACTTGTTAAAGGGCTAAAAGTGCACACCATTAACAAATCTTTGGTTCTTACAAGTTAGACAGGCGGGGTATGCTAATTCACTGTAGATCAACACAAAATGAAAAAGAAGGTAAGGTTTTGCATTTTCGATTTAGCCACCAACGTATCATCATTCTACAGTGTCCCAAAATAACAAAACATACATACCAGATGATTACTGACTAACAGTAAATACTAATGCAGCTTGCAATTTCAAATGCAGTATTTCCAGCTCTAGATTAGGTATTACCGTATTAGTCAAATGCCATACAAATCAAAGCATGCAGTTTTATATTAAGCAAAGAAATGACATTTAAATTGCATAAACCACATCAACTGATCAAACAGGAGCCTGCTGTAGGCTATAACTTAGACGACAATTCATTTAATCTAACATGATACCATATCGTGGATGCTGGAAGCTGCATGTAAGGATGATATAGTCACCACTTAAATCATGTGTATCGTATGCAAGTCAGCAGAGCTGGTCTGAGCTAGAAAAGGAGGGAATCTTCTATAGGTGTTGTACTATTATCCTAAAATCCGTAGCTAGACTGAGGGAAGAGTTGCATAAAATTCATTATTAATTGAAATTAACTAAAAGAAAGTTGGGAGTCAGTGATTTATTATGGAGATAAAGCAAACAGACAGACATAACAACCTTTCTTGTGCTACTCAAGGAAAATTTTAGATGGTTTGAAATGCTGACATAAGTAATTATTAGGATATAGTTCTTAGATTGCATAAAACTTGCAATTCAATAATATGTTTCATAGAGATAACATTTGAGATTCAATACAGTGACTGGACCACATGAAAACTCACCCCCCCCCCAGCCCCCAATTGTTTTAGGAAAAAAACAATAATCCCTATTTTTCTCTCCACAAATTCTGTCACTTTTATTCTATTGACCATGAATTATTTCCTAATTCCTAGTGGGCAACTTTAAATCAGATATCATACACTATCTACTTTATTACAACTTTAGTTTATATATGGCATGACGTATGTTCTACCATAATAAAGAAGAGGTCACATGATCAAATCTGGGCAACTCCAAGGGGTACACACACAAGCTTATGCTTGGATTTGCCCGCTGCACGGCTATTGTGGGAGGGACATTTACCCACTGGATTCATCAAATGCTTGAGGTTCAGATACGCATGATTGCTACAACGAAAAAAAAATCTAGGCTACATAGATATTTCAACTTGGTACTTGTGCCCATACATGGTCACATGTTGGGCACATACACGTTTTTTATATTTTCAGACACATGTCCAAAACTTGTTGAGCACCCAGCCTATACGTGTCAAATAAACAAGAGATATGATAGGGAAGTATAAAAGTAGAAACCAAAAGTAATTTTTTAATATAATAAAAGTAACATGACATGGAAGAAAAAAGTAGTCATCAAACTATAGGTATTTCAAAAACATATACAATTTTAGTTACATAATAAAACACAGTAATTGTTAGAGTTTATGCCCTAGAGACCAATTCTTTGATGTAATTGCTTAACATTTTTTGATATTATATTTGATTGAATAAATGAATTATTTTATTATGGTTTTATTTACTGCGTTATATAAATGTTAGCATAATAAAAGTCCTTAGAATAGTGATACAAATTATATAGTTTCAAGTATGTGACTTGAAGATGAGATCATATAATTACAATTAGTATCATTACTCTTAAATGTCCCTAGTCGAGTATCATTGTTAATGGGACAACAATGATACATTGAGACTAGTATGTGGATTGACTGATGGCCAAATCTCATTAGTCATAAATATATGAGATATTGAGTCAATGCGTAGGTACATGTTAGAGAACAATGTACTCGACAGACCCACCATGAGAATTCTACATGGAGCATTATGCAGAGTGTCATAAGCAATTCTCATAGTGACAATGATGTAATGATCCTCCGACTTGAAATCACTATATTATTACACGGAAATTTATGTACTTTGATATCATCAAAGGACACCTTTAATAGGGTGGACAATAAAGGTGATTATTGGGTAAATCATGAATCGTGTGAGGAATATGAGTGATCTAGATGAAATTTAACCCTCCTATATATATTAGGGGTGATATCCATAGGCCTCTTGATTGAGTAGGACTATGAAATGCATGGCCATGCTCAAATAGTGATTTGTTTCATATAGTCTACTCATTGATTAAGAAAACTCAGATTAAATTATGAAGAGCATGACACATTCCATGCCTCGAGTTTAATCTAGGATGTCAAGGTTAAAAGAATTAAATTACATTGAAACATTGGTCACGAAAAGGTTGCATCGAATCACCGATCTTATTATTATTTGGGTAGCAGTGATGCATTACTAGATGCTGCTCACTGTTTATAATTTTATAATATGATTTTAAAATTATTACCAACATAATAATAATTTATAAGGTCACACACTTAGAACGTAATTAAAAGAGAATTAATTTAAATTGTAAGGATTTAAATATGTCAATATGATTGATAGTATTTAGAATTACAAATTTAAATTAATAGGATAATTTGTATATATATATATTAATTAAGTAAGACTTAATTAAGATATAATATATATATATATATAAATTCGGATTTTACTTTTCTAATTGGATTAGATTTTTGATTAATTCCTTTTAACTGCTATATATTGATATATCAGCCGTTTTAGGGGAAGATTATTAAAAAAAACCAAAACTCTAGCTGCTCTTTTAGAGAGAGACTAAAGAGAAAAACGTGAGAAAGTCCAGATCCTTGGCGGCTAGTACCGCAACTTTCTTTGCTGCAGATCGCGTGACGATTCGCAGGGCGTTCGTGTGAATACCGTAGAGGCGCAGTTCCGTTGGATTGCGTTGAAGATTTGAAGCTGTTCCAGAATTTCCATCGTCTCCATTCAAGCTTGGATAATCGGTAAAACAAATCTAAACCTCTAAATTAATATGTTTTCGCATGGATCCTGTTTTAGGATTTCGGAAATCGCTTTGAAAAATTTTAAATTCCGCTGCTTTTATTTGCCGAAATCCCTACAGTAATAATTCATACATTACAATAACATGATACTATTTTAATATGTTACATGATAGTCGTGTACATGCTTCACAGGTTTATGAACTCCATGCATATCCAAAAGAAGAAAGGAACTAATGATGAGAAAGGCGCTAGAAACAGCTCACCTGTCCTGATCTCCATGGCATTTGGTGTATCTCTTACAAGTGTTGCAGAAAATATAAGGATCACTGCTGCCGAAATATGTTTCAGAAGATGTTCCACTGGGGATAGCCAATGCAAGATTCTTTTGCGGATCCATGCTGAAAAGGGTCATCTGGCTGGTGTCTGATGAATGCAACTTCTTACGGAGTTTCAGCGTTCTGGAGAAACAGCCTGGCTGTTCCTCAACCACTTCAGAAGATAGAGTCTGGCACCTACAGTAGTTTTCCTCTTCTTTGGAAGAATCAACTCGTAAATCCTGCTGCTTAGGTGTATTATCAGGGAATAATTTGTAGGATGTAGTCGTACCAACAGCAAGTGCATTTCCATCATAATTCCGAATAGTCCTTGCTGCTTCTCGTGTGTGACAACAAATACGCAAGTCTTGCGAGCCGCAATCAGAGGAACACGTTGCAACTGGTTTATCCTTAATCATGGGGTTTTCAGACAAAGAAGTATAAATTTCAGAAGGATCACTTCCATGTTCAGTGGTGGATAGCGACTGATGTCGCATTCTGCGGGAACAACTGAACAAGCTGAATGATGGTTTCTTCACTTTTGCAGACTTTGTTTCAGGATCACAGCGTATCATATTGATCCTTATCTCAACGTTACAACCCAAAGTAGACTGCAATGCACCCGCTATCAATTTCCAGGACTTCTCGGCTTTGATTACATAAGCAGGATGATAGAATTCCAGTTCAGCTACTGCCAAACCTGAGAGATGTATATCATACTTATTAGGCAAAATTTACAGGTTGGGCAGCTAAAATTATTTGTTTGGCAAAACCCCAAGATCCGAAATAAAGAATGAATCCAGATGCATGTGATATCAGTAAATAACAACACAGCTAAATAATTACTGTAATTTAAGAGGATATAGTTTTCGGGCATGTTTCTCATTTTCCCTTCATAATACTACACAAATATTTGTTAGCTAGGAAGGAGAGTAGGAGACACACTATAGTTCAATTTGATATCATGTTTCTCATGGTAACTATTCAGAGCAATTATAAATATACCAAATGGATCAAAAGCATAAATAATTGCTTACAGTCAGAGCACTGAATCTCTCCTACTCTAAGCACTGATCCAAACTGTTGAATCACCCTACAATTTAAACACCACAACAGGTATGCCGCCTATGCGGCTCATGGGTTAAAATGTGCACTCCAATGGTAAAATGAGTATACAAGTAAAATCGTGCTCCTTTCCTACTACCAGATCTTAGAGGGTGTAAAATGAGGATACTTCTTACGGGGAGGCATTATAAACTCGGGGATACTTTTACAGGGTGTCATTATCTAGTATGATTTCACTTTCCTATATATAGTTTAGATATGTAAAGATCCATATAATTCACAAGAGAACTTTCAAGTAATTACCCATCCTAGTATTGAGGTTAGATTGGATGTAGACCCAGCCCCCAGCATAATTTAGCAAAATTTGAATGCCATAGTTTCAAAGCTGCAATTATTATGTTGAAAAGTCGAGCTATTTATAACAGCACCAAGCAGCAACTTATAGAAGTTGTGTAATACAAGAACTTCACAGAAGTAATCTTTTTATTACAGCACCAAGCAATGACTAATAAAAGTTGTGTTATACAATAACTTCACATAATTAATCCCCCTAGAATTACTCATGCTTTGGCATGCTAAATTAAGTAATTCTAATTGGGCCCAATACATAAGTTTGTGAATAATTCCTTTCTAAATATACGGAGAGAAACATCCGCAGTTCAAATAACAAGTGGCAATGCTAACCCCACTGACCTTTTCTCTTGTCTTAATCTTTTGTGTTATATATATAAATATGTTAAAAAAAACAATTGAATAGCTAAATAAATTCAAATGCAGCATGTAATCACAATTGAGTATGGATGAAGGATGGAAGCAAATTACATATGCAAGTACCTTCGTTAAAGCAAACAGAAGCCAACTTTCCCTTTTTCCGAAGGAAGTTTCTGAGTGAATTGGATTCACATATTTCTGTAGCTCTATTCCATACAGATTCCAGTGTTCCTTTACCATCTTGAATTCCCATTTTGCAAGAAACAGAGTTGTCACGAGCACAAGTAACAAGATGCTTCAAACTCTCGGTGCTGTATGATGTGCTGCATATATCACCCTCTGCATTCAAACAAAGAGCTTAAACATTTTTGCTGCGGGTCAATCACCTCAATAAAAATACTCAAACTAATTCAAAATCTTTTGAACCTAATAAAAAGAACGAAATTGAATATATTTACTACTTAATCATTCTTACCTCTTGTATGCAGTGTCTTTGCACACAATCTTGTCTCGTTTGCATTCAAGGAAGAAGAACTCACAGAATTTAACTGCAAAAGAGCTACAGTCAGCCATGTTGTCTGATTCTTGGATGTCCTCAGTTGCTTTTCAGTTTCAGAAAGTATTTTCAGTGCATGACTAAGTTGCTGCAGGTCTGCTTCAGCTAAGAAACAAAAGGATAGGAGTAACTTAGAGCACTACACAAAAAGTTAAAAAAATTATACTTTCACTTAAACAAATTGAAACAGGATATCCAATTTGAAAGTATTCTATGAAATGGATGAGGATAGCATCTTCAAAATCTGAATTCTTGATTTAGAATTCAAAACATAACACTTCAGCCACATGTCCAGCGGCAAAATACATTGTTTTCAAGGAAAATGATAAAGTAACATAAATTCAACCAACGAGATTCAAAGGCAGAATAATAAAAAACATAAAGAAGCTGGAATCGTAGCCCTATGGATGGCAATTGGGAAGGGGGGGGGGATAACGTTGAGAAGCAGATATTGGACTGGAAAAAAGTTAACGCTTGTGAATGTTTTGATCATTTCCAGAAACTGAAAACTCTGCACCAAGTTTAAAGGGGGAAAATAAGAAAGGAAGAAATAGACTATAAAGACATGCTTCATGACTTCTATCTGATATCAAAATGAGATATACAGATAAGAGCCCTCAAATTTAATGCTCCTCAAAAGAAAATTGAAACCCTATATTTTCCACAGCTTACAATAAACTGTATCATATAGAGTATTTCTAAACAATTCTTTCCAAATTCCAGCAAACAGAGATAACAGTTAAATCGTCAAATGAACTAACATGTCTTGGTCCACCTCATATATGGGAGAAAGAAACTTTAGTAATAAACATTTAAGCTCCCCTGACACGCTTGAGCCACATAGATGACTTTTACTCCTTTGATATCTATCCGAAATTCCACGAATCAAAGGCACAAAGAAAATAACACAACTTATATATACAACAAATAATTGTAATCCTATCATGATTACTAGCTGGCCCTATTAAACATGGGGGTAGGTTAATATGACAAGTCAATTGAGTGTCCTAATCAGTCTCATTAACATAGGTTATACAGCCCACGTTGCGAAGACTCAGGTGAGCAGTGGACTAAATCAAATAGAGGATTTGGCAAGCTCCTTATAGCCAACATTCCAACAAAAAAAAATCCATGTGTTAATTCTGATGGCCAAGTGAGAGCATCATTATATATTTGAAAGTACATTAAGCAATAAAAATGTGATATCATTACGCATACAAGCATGTCTTTCCAAAAACTTTTTCTTGGCTTCAGAAGCACCATCCAAACATTTTCCAGCAAGGATATCCATTATGATGTTAGCTAATTGTGATATTAGATGCATAGGATCAATTCTTGATTTCATCAACTCCCTGGCCCTTCTAACTGTGTTTGCAGTGTCTGAGGACAAGGCTAGATCCAGTAAATCAAGCAATTCCTCGTCAGAAACAACGCCAATCTGAATCAATGAAACAAAATATAGATATGACATTAGCCAATATTAATGTAGAACTGAATTATTAAAAAAAAATTAACTAACTAGAACACTTACAAGTTCGTAGGCAAGTGAGATGGTAATTCTTTTGCCCAGCATGCTGAGCTGCTCAAGCATCATCTCTGCATCCCGCAGTGAACCACTGGATTTAGCAGCAATGAAGTCTAAAGCATTTTGATCATATTCGAATCCTTCCTCTTCACAAATTTTCCCTAATTTATACACAGCATCAGCTTCTTTTATCTTTGGAAAATGGTACCTATGAGAACTCGACACTGCACTTCTAGGCAGTTTGTCTAGGTCTGGAGTGATCATTATGAAGACAACATGACGCGAAAAGTCTTCAACAGTATTCAAAATAGTTGCCCAGGTAGTCCCTCGCAATAAGTGGCACTCATCAATTATGAAAACCTTAAACCGTGAGGAAACTGGGGGAACAGTAGCATTTTTAACAATCCATCTAACTTTGCCCGCCCGATTGATTCTCACAGAATCCACTTCCTTTACATCCCTGCTCCTTCCGGAAAAGAATGAAAGGCATTCTGGGCAAAGACCACAGGGCCTGTGCTGGTCATGTGCAAGACAATTCAACGCGGCAGCAAAAATCCTTGAGGCAGATGTCTTACCGGTACCATGGGGACCAGTGAAAGAGGTAAAAGGGAGTTATCCTCTCATTTGCAATGGCACTCACAAGAGACCTTGCCACCACATTTTGTCCCACAAGTTCGCTGAAAGACTTGGGTCTGAATTTCTGACTGAGACTCCTAGAACTTTCTGGGTATGGAATAGCCTCGTTATCCATGTGCTTCCAGCCCCTTCTCCGCTCAGATTGATATATCACACCTGTTTCCTCTGATAATAATGGTTGATCTTCTACATCAGAAGGAAGATTTGGTCCTCTGAATCTTGGGGTTCTTGACCAGCAGCGGCTTATCCCGCATCCTTGATGATTTGGATAAACAACTTCCACATCTTCATTCTCATATAGTGACGTACTACGACTAGACTTCTCCACTGGAACATCACCCATGGATAAGAACGGACTGCCTATACGACTCATGACATCACCTGCTGCCACTCTTGAGGATCTAATTTGTCGTCTGTAACGAGATTTTCGCTTTGATGCATTCTGATCTATTCTTTCTACTTGCACTGATCCTTCAAATGTTTCATTACATGAACCCACACCCTCCAAGCAATCTCTTGAAGGTGTTCTGCCAGTCATGCCCAAACCTTTGTCCCTATACTCACTGTAGAATCTTTCACTTAATGATATGTTTTCACCACCCATGTCCTGATTTGAAGGGCATAAATTGGACCCTTCAACCTGTATGGTCCTTCCAAGACCAAAGCCAGCCAAGTCTGAATATTCATACGAGTTTAAATTCGAGTAGTGTTTTCTTTTAGAATAATACATCTCACAATCACTAGCATGTTCCCCCCTTTGTCCATATAACCCTATATCTTTTGATTCCAGAGCGTCATCATTATCAATTCCGCCACTTACAAATCCTAAAGTGATCCCATTATTCGAGTTAGTTTCCCAATTTAAATGGTCAACTAACGAAGATAATTTGCTTGAAGAGTTAGTAGATGGATCCCTTAGTGATCTCACTCTCCTAAGAGCCACCAATGTTTTCGAAATGGGAATATCAACCGAGTGTCGTCGCCCATCCATCACTAACAAATTACAGCTCTTAATATATACTACAAATAACTCAAATTTCAGGACCCACTTCAATGAGCAGCATTTTCAACCTGAGAGTGTAAACACAACATACAAAAAATGGAGCTCAAAAAGGCATAGCATCATTGTAGAGAAGCAAATAAGCTGTAACTTCTATCTTCCAGAAAACTTAGCATCCAAAACATGATAAGGAGTCCAAATAAAATGTATCAGAAAATAAAATTGAAAAAAATAAGAATAAGGAAATTGAATAAGCTTGTCTCCAAATTTGGGGATTGAAAGTGAGAAAGTATAAGGATAACTCAAATCCCTTAATTCAGCATTATTGAAATTTATTTCCTTCTTAATGTAGCAACAAAAATGTAAAAGTACCATTAAAGGAAAATAATAAAGCTTGGTGAGGAAAAACAAAAAGGGTGAAATGCGGTTACCTTTCAGGGGAGAATAAGAGTGAAACAGATTGCAAACCTGCAAAAAGTAAGAAAACATAGCCACAAAATTATTCACCAAACAAACACATACAATCAAATATTAGAATCGGGCATTAAAATAAAACCAACCAGCAAAGAAAACAAATTCAAAACCTTCACCAATTTTTTCAACACGGAGCTCAAAACGAATAGAGACAGAGAGAAAACGGCAAACTCTAGATACACGAGTACATAAAAAACATTTTTTTTTCAAAGAAGAGAATCTTCAAGTTAAAATTAAGCAGAAAAAAGTTACTATTCCATTCCATAATCCATACCATACAATGTAGTAAAAAGACAAACAATGGAAAACGACAAAAAAAAAAATTGAAAAACCAACACATACAGTGTACTGACCTGTAAATTGAAAGAAGAATGGAAGGTCTTCGAGGATAGGAAATAGAAAGAAGAGAAAACAAAAACCCTAACCCTAAAAATGAAACGAAGAATGTAAATAGGAGTGAGTGGTGAGTAATATTTGTCGTTGTCTTGGTGGTTGAGCAATGATGGATAGGGTAGTACAGTGATAATAGTAGCATAGGAGGAGGAGGAGATGGGGGAGGAGCACGGGAACCGAGTGGCAAAGTAGTAAATGTAATAAATGAGGAGGGGTGATGATGATAAAGACGCCATCACATTCACTAACAATCCCAATCCAATTCCAACACCTCTCTGACCGGACTCGACGTGTTCCTCCAGATATATTCGTATTCATATTCTCTCTCTCTCTCTCTCTCTTTTATCTCACTAGTAGTCTACTAGTACTATTATCTCTGTTTCCTGTGGTTGCTTCTGCCAGTCTTTTCGCAGAGAGAAAGGACCTTGGGAACTGAGCTTTATTAAATGAGGGGTACTTTTGGGATTTTGTTACGGCGGTTATTTTAACAAAAAGCTGTAACTATCTCCTTGGGTGGGGCCTGGGGCTGCATGGAAAGTCCACCGCTCGATTTTAGCGCGTATGACTCACGGTTGTTAATTAAGGTGCTGTTTGTTTACATCTGATTGCCTCTTAATGGACTGTCTCTTATTCGTTAAGAGGCATGATGCTGTTTGTTTATTTTTTTGTTACCTCTGAATGCCTCTTAATCGGTAAGACAGAAAATAAAATCTTAATAATTAAGAGGTACTTCTTAATGAAATTTTTTTGATAATTCTTTTTTATATAAATATATTCAACAATATTATTCACTCATTTTTATTAAATTGAATATTTAAAATTATTAAATAAAAATTTACCCTTTAAAATAGTAAAATAGTGTCATTAAGAGACAACTTACTTTTTAGTTATCAAATAATTTTTTAGATTCAGACCTCATAACCATTCAGATGATCTAATTTATTAATACATCATAATCATTTAGATCTTAATCGCCAAATTTATCAAACACAACCTAAGTCAAGCGTTACTCCATTGTCCCTTCTCAAGGTTGGTGGGAACTTGAAGGTTCAAAGTTGAAACTATTGAATTCGACTTTTCTCTCCAATTTCATAAAACATCTTTTAAGTATAGTCTTTTATATAATTAAATAAAATAGAAACAAAAAAGATAATTTATTTTAATATATATACTAAAATAAATAATCTAATATAAATAAGTTCTTATATATTTATTTTATTATATAAAGTCCCATTTACATCCTACGGAGTACTACTTTTAAAAAATAAAGAGAATTTTTAATGTACTTGTGTACCAAGTTCATTGTGGATCAAGTGATAATTTATTTATATTCTCTCCTCTCCTCTCCCATTTTTTTTTAAAAAAAGTGTGAAAAATGTATGTGTTATTCCATCTGTCACTCAAATTTTGGCTTAATAATTTTTTTGATCAAAAATTAAAATATATATTTATATTTTCAAACCTACGAAAAATGAAGGTTATATTAAATTTGACATAGTTTTTTATGACAATAGTTTGTCCACGTACATTTACTATAAAATGGTATAAACTTTTATTGCAAAAAATGGTCAATTTATTTGAGAAAGCCAAACCAAAGCATTTCTTTGCGGAACAGATGGATTATATAGGTTTTATACGACGGTTGAAGCATATTTGTTCTTCAAAAGTACCAAGTAGGATCCACTATTTTAATAAAAAGTAAATAATCTTTTAGTGTACTTAGATACTGTTCATTGAACTCAAATGAAAACTTAATTAGACACTTTCATCTATTTATTTTATTTTCTTAATGTGTAAAATATACTTAAGACACATTTTACGAACACAAGGAGTACTCCTTGATTTAGCCGAAAACAAATATTCGACTATTTGTTCATTCAAATGACAATTCGTTGGAAGTATTTGAATAATGCTAGACGAACAACTTATTTACAATTATTTTATAATTTGTTGATGTGGCATACTCCATCTAAAGCTTTTATATGAGGCCGAAGACTAAGCTAAATCAATTTGTTCATCAATAGGGTGAGATGGAATATGACACATCAGTAAATTATAAAATAGTTGTTAAATAAGTTGTATCTCTAGCATTACTCTTATAAAAATAATAAAAAAAATGTGTATTGTATTCACTATAAACAATAAAGAAACATTAATAGTTTAGTTCAGATTGCCAAATGTGAGTGTGAAGGGAATCATGTATAATTAAGTAAGACAAAACTATGTTTTTGGTCACCAAAGTTGGCACGTATTACTGAATACCTGATTGAACTTTTAATTTGTCAAATTAACTAACTGAACTAATTTTTATTTTCAAATTGGGTCATTCCGTTAAAAAAAGTAAACAGACGTTAATTTTTTATCTATGTGGCGCTGACGTAGACGTAAAAAAAATGACATAAAAAATAAAAACCAAAAAATTAAAACAACTTTTTGCAAAACAGATTTAACCATCTTCTTTATTTGATTTCTTTTATCTGAGTTGACTCATTTAACCCAACTCAAACTCATTTAAGTTCATCAAATCATTTCACCGGAACTGTCCCAAATTCCTTCAATCCTAATCTACCTCTATTCTTCGCCCTCTATTTCATAATTTATCTCGCTGCACACTTCATCGTCTTCAAAAACTGGACCTCCAAACTCCGACCAGAAGCTGCAAGTTGTCTAATATCCTTCGCCCATGGCACACCGGCCGTATTCCTCGCCGGAACAGCCATAGTTTCTGATCCAAAACGTGGGTTTGCTTCAATCAACACCAATTATCAGAGCCTTGTGCTGGATTACAGTATTGCTTACTTTTTAATGGACTTGACCTACTACCTCATCTTATACCCGAGTGATGTCCTGTTTAATGAGATTTTTGAATCAGTTTTTGTCGGAGGATCGTGATCCCATTCATGACAGAGAAGACGATTTCTGTTTCAATTTCTTCCAACAAATTAATTTAATTCGACCCTTCTTCCGTTTTTTTAGATTTGTTCTTCCATTTGTCCAGATTATTCCATTTTTCTAGATATGTAATTTAATTTAGATCTGTTCTTCATCGGCATATTCCGGCGGAGTGAGGAGAGAGGGGCTGTTTGGGGGAAACGATTTAGGAAAGATTTTGATAAAAGGGAAGATTTGGGGAAGAAATTGAAACAGAAATCGAATTTGATTTGGAAGGAGAGAACAATTTTAGGGTTTGATGAAAATTTGGGGAAGATAAAGATTTTGATAAAATAGGAAGATTTGGGGAAGATGAAAATTTTGATTTTGATTTTTGTTTTTATTTTCAAGTTTTTTTTTGCCACATAAGCAATATTTTTGATTTTTTATGCTGTCTTTTATTTTCCATGTCATTTTATTATTATTTTTCTTTTTTTATGTCCACGTTAGAGCCACGTAAATTAAATCTTAACGTTTGTCAACTTTTTTTAATGGAAGTGACCCAATTTGAAAATAATAATTAGTTCAGTTAGGTAATTTGAAAAATTAAAAGTTCAATCAGATATTTAGTAATACGTGCCAACTTTGGTGACCAAAAACATAGTTTTGCCAATTAAGTAATATCTCTATTCCAAATTATAAGATTATTATTGATTTTTGATAATCAATTGGAGATATTTTTAAACCTTCATTTAAGATTATTTCTTAAAATTTATGAAAATAATAAATCTTAGAATGAGGAGTAATTAATCGGGTAGTTTAGTCTCCACCATTTATAATTAACAATTTGTGGACAAAATTAATCTTGATCGTTTTTAAAATGACTAATGTATCTTATTCTAACCATCTCTACTCATGTTATTGAGAATACGATCTATTTCTTATTACTGGTAATGGTATAATAGTACAAACGTTGATTTTTTTTAATCCAATTTTTTAAGTAATCCTGAACAAAACAAGTATAAAATGAGATAAATTTAAGTTATCATAAATAATATAATTCCAAACAAACTTGAGGTTAGAAATTTATAATTTTATAATTAATAATCTTAGAATTATAATACATAGAAATATATTCACAAAATTAAAATCTTCAAGCATTGTTATCGGTTCGACCCAATATTGATTTGGGCCGGACTTAGGTAGTGGATTGGCAGTTGCATTACGAGGCGGGATAGTCTTGCTCACCTTCAGCCTAGCTCGTGGATGTTAAACTTAAAGATGGTTTATCTTCATTGCACTATTTCCTTCCAAAGATAGAGATATAATTATAAAATAAAATATATATTTTTCTTCTTAAAACTGATCTTTAATATTACCTATGTAATAGCAGTAGCATGATAATTATCATTCAACTAATAATAAAAATAATGACATATTTTGAACTTTATGTCATTTCAAAGTTTAATTAAAAATAAAATAGTCTTCAATTTTAGAGCATATATATATATATATATATATATATATATATATATATATAGGATAGGACTCTGGAACGAACAGTTCGTTTACGAACATATGTAGGGCCAAGTGTTGAAGGTTGTTGATTGGATGAGAATATTTAACACTAATTACGAATATATGATGGTAAATAATTGGGCCAATCAACAATGTTCAACACTTGGCCCTACATATGTTCGTAAACGAACTGTTCGTTCCAGAGCCTTATCCTATATATATATATATATATATATATATATATATATATATATATATATATATATATATATATATATATATATATATATACACACACACTTCTATCTTTAGTTTTGGAACGGGGACTCACAGAACTACCTTGGACGGTGTCACAGCCCACAATCTTTTCAATGTACAACAATCTGTTAACAATTTCAACAAGTCTGTGCATGAAATATTCAGCATGTGACCAATTGATTTGATAGCTCAAATATTGTTATTCATGATATTCATATGATTCAAGATCATTGAGAGGTAATTCATTCATTGAATTTACAGGCGAAATATTTATTATCTCTATGGAAAGGAAGTATCAAATTAGTTTTTTTTTTGAAATTAGGGTTCATTGCCAAGAAGATTCCAGCTGGCCTGCTAAATGTTTTTATGGAAAAATAAATTTAGAAATGTCCAAGGCATGCCAAAAAAATGTAGCCCATGAATGATGATTTTTATAACATTTGTGCTCCATATATACTTCCACATGTTCCTTTACATACACGCTAGCTAGCTGCGCATGCATGTTTCTTTGTTTATCATGCTCAAATAGATGGAAATTATTTAAAATATACGAAAAGGCATCCCAAATGATTGATCAAAATTTGTGTTTCTCATGTTGTTATAAATACACGCATTCATGTTTATTTATCATGTTGAAGTAGTCCATAATGCAAGACATTCTCGTTCATTCATATAAAATTGAAAAATAAATTCTTTTTCATCATATATATTCAAATTCTTAATTTTCATCACATGCATGTTTATATTTTATGTCAAAAGAACCCTTCAGTTTTGGTCATGAAGATCCATTAAAGACTTTAAAGCCTAAATTTCTATTTGTGTACAAGTATTTTTGGATGGTCATCAATACTTTAAAAAAAAAGAATAAATAAAAGAAAAAAGTCGCTTTAAGTCTTAGGGGTGTTTGTTTAAAGTTGAATGGAGTTGAATGGCTGAATCGATTAGCCATTCAGTGCGTTTGTTTTGAATAAAAATCGTCTGAATGACTGAATCGGTCAGATTTTTGGGCTGAATGACTAGGTGTAATTTTTGTGGCTGAATGAAGTATTTTATATTCAATTTTTTTTACAATATTAACTATTATATTAAGTAATATTAAATAAATTTATAATTTTTTGATTTTTTTCAGAGGGATAAATATAATAAAAATATGTTATTCAGATGTTTCAAACATGTCAATTACCAAAAAAAAATATTCATTCAGTATTCAGAATTTTACTTCATTCAGCTCATTTAGATTACTTAAACATTCAAAATTATTTCATTCAGTTTTATCAAACACCCCTTAGTCCATTGCTTAATATTCTAAAATATAAAGTGGGAGGACCGCTTGGTGTAAACAAATTTTTTAAAAAAGTTTGTTGTCTTTTTCGAAAATACCCTTTGAGTTTTAATATAATTCTATTTTGTTCTTTTTATATTTTTTTTTATTTATTCTTTTAAATTTCATACAATTTTTATTTTATCCAATATAATTTATACATGGACGGCGTGTGTACCATGTACTAGTCCATATAATTTAGGGGCGGCACACCAGATATGGTCCACCAGTAAGTCCTTATATTAAGCCGGTGCT
This sequence comes from Panax stipuleanatus, assembly GCA_020205555.1. Taxonomy (NCBI): domain Eukaryota; kingdom Viridiplantae; phylum Streptophyta; class Magnoliopsida; order Apiales; family Araliaceae; genus Panax; species Panax stipuleanatus. The sequence continues at coordinate 5,573,624 of CM035124.1, forward strand.
AACGCAATTACAAGATTCATATAGTATTCTCTGATACGTGGAAATTGATTGCATATATAAGAAAAGGAGATGAATTGAGGGCGAAGATATAGACTTTAATGAAACCCATCATAATTTAATGATAAAAAATTATTTATAAGATTTTGGGTGTATGAGGTTGTTAAATTTCAGTTGAATATAACAAAAAAAAAATACTTTATGCCAACTAATTAATTGAGCTGAACAGAGGTAGAACATATAGGATAATAATTTATAGTATGTATTTGCTACAAATCTTTATAGGACATATTATTTATATAATTGAAAATAAAAAGGGATGATTATGATTAGAAATTATAAAAAAACACAAACCATCTGTTACTAATGCGGAAGGACGCTAATAAGGATATATGTTTGATTTTATTAAATAGAGTTTAGATTAATTAACTAGGATGTATTAACTTGAGTTTATGGTTTATTAACTAGAGCTTAATGTTTATTAATCAATGTTTAAAGTTTATTAATCAGAATTTAGAGTTTATTAACTAGCGTTTAAAGTTTATTAACTAGAGGTTAGTAAGGTTAATAATCCCTAAACTTAATTAAAAATAGAGTTAGTAAATCTTAAACCTGATTTATAAACTTTAAATTTTAGTTAATAAAATCAAATCCTTATTTTAATTAGCGTTTTCTAATCCTAGTTGTTCTTTCATATTTTTTACTTTCAATAGTATAGATGATATGTTTTACTTATAATAAAGCAAAACAAGTATATGTTACCAATAATATATATATATGCTGAAATCACATGCAAATCTATTAAGTGGACAAAAGGAGGATGTGATCATGTGATACCGAAACACAATAATTATTACTATCCCCCATGTGCACACACGAGATTATGTATTGGTTGGGAGAGTTGAGAGTGATTGCCACATGGCACCATTATTCGGCGCCACAACTTCATTGGATGAGGGAGGAGGTTGCCAAGTTGCGTTCACTTTCCGGTCACTATCCACAGACAGGCTTCCTCTGGTAAGCAGCCAACCCAATTACGCAGGCAGCACCAGGCACCCAGCGCTTATAGCTTTGTTTTGGGTACGTAACTGCTAACAAAGACCCTCACGTTAGTTTTGTCCCAATTTAAAAGCACAAAAGTGGATCAAAATCTAGCCCAACCAAAAATAATAAGAATCAACGGCCACGATATGTGTCTTAAGAGATTTGGATGGAGGGAGCAAAAGAGTCTCTCCATGTGAGGATGGAGCTTTCATTTGGAGGCTGGATATATGTCCCAGTCGGCATATACATCGTATGGCCTTTTATCGCGGGCCAGCTCAAGTCTCATCTTAAGAGGTTGCTGTAGTGCCATGCCAGCATGGTGGGTTGCATGTCATTGGTGTTGTAAGACGTTGTCGAACTTCTGAAAATAAAATAATAATAATAATAATACTGCCCGAAACGAATTCATTCCTATATAAACTGCACAAGATTATAACAAATTCGTCTCCCAAAATAAGACATGCTCAAAAATTAATTTGTATTAAATATTATGTGCAATTCAAATATATAATTTAGGAGAAAAAAAAAACAATAACACCCATTTTTAAAAAAAGAAATATGCATTTATTTTTTTTGAATAAAATTAAAGTCATACAAATGAGAACATTCCTTTAAAAGGGTATTTAAATATTAGTCGGATCACATTTTCTAATCAAATTCATGGTTTAGATTTATTGTTTTGTTTTTGAATCCCCAACCGTACATCTTTAGACTTATTCAACACACAGTATATAATAGTAGTAAATTCATTCATTATATATATATATATATATACGTCAACAAGTTTTAAAAGTATCCAACAATTGGTTGGTGTGATGTTGCGGCGCTGTTTGCGGTCTGACAATTTTAATTTGAGAATTTTTCCCTCACAAAAAAGGGCAAATAGAAGCCAGGGGTGGGGGCCACTGGAGCATGAAGTTTTGATTTAGAGGGCAAAAGCACGTGATATGCTGGTGTCAGCAGGAGATGATTATCATTTATCACCAACTTAATTAATGGATCATTCCCAAATAGTCAAATCGGGTCGACCCACTACTTAAATGATCAATATTTATGGTCAACCGTTTTGATAGACTTTTTCGCTGGTCTCCAATTAATATTATATTATGTCTAAGACGATCTTATTTTTCCTATCAACATTATCAATGGAATTCCCACGGTCTGTGTAAGTAATTTTATTTTTATTTGACAAATTTTATTGTTAACGCCAAGATTCGTCCACGCGCTCCAATCACTAAGCGCGTCCAATCCTGCACAAAAATGGGTAAACACCAAAGCTTGACGGCTTGGACCGCCGGGGGATAGCTCCGGTGTGAGAGTAAGTACAGGCTGACAAGGTTTAACAATGGAGGGATAAATTACTCTATTGCTGGAATAATAAAGTGTTGTGTACCTTATGAGGGTCGAGCCATATATTTATAGGTTCTCACATCCCTGCTTGAATCCACTTCCTCCTAGGATTAGGGTTCCCCCGTGTATCCTTTTCATAATAGGATAATACCAAATCTCCCAAGATATAGGAAGTCCAATCAATGCATGATTCTTCCTTTCATAAATAGAATCTCCATATAATTAGGAGTGTCCTTCGACATGGACCAACCGGACCCCCCATGGCCCAACCATAACCTTAACCGAGGTCCATTGAGTCTTCAAATATTCGGGCCCCAACATTGCCCCCCAGTCTTTCATAAAATGGAACATTTGATGGAAGAGTATATAGCCCTACCATGCAAGCTGCCCACCCCACCGGCTAAAATTTGATACTCTTTGTAACCCAAGGACTGATACTTTATGACCCAGCCCAGCCCATGAGACCAATTTAACCAACACCGGCCTACCTTACACGGCCCAACATTCTTTAATCTGTCCACGCAAGGAACCGGTGCACTCAAACAGCCCCCCTATATCCAACCCTTCACCTCCTCACGTGCCTCATCATTTCACCCCATTAATGCGCCGTCTTTCGGGATTCGGGACCAGCTGCCAAAAAGACATAATAGAACTCACCCAACACCCTTCCGTTCATACCTTTTAATATATTTGTTTTTTAAAAATTCCCTTTTCTCCTCCAACTCCTCTTCTCCGGCCAATAGTACCCTACACTCCCTAAGTTATTTAGATATACAGCAATGGCATCCTCCAGCAACCCTTCCGGTCCCCTCTCCGGCATTACTGACCCCATCCCTGCCGTTCCTGTGTCATCCATCTCAGGACCTACTACCATTACCCCCGCAACTCCCCTTACCTCTCCTCCGGCCACTTTCACCAATGCAACCATCATGACTACCACCATCAAAAATATTCCCCCACCAGAAACACCAACGGAAAGTGACCATGAAAAAGCCCAACGCGAATACTCTGACGTATCCCAATTCCCCCAAATTAACACTATATCCCGACTGACAAGCGAGGCAATGGACGTCATTCGCACCAACTATCAGATCCCCGCTTATCACGAACTGAAAGCGCCCAATGCCAGTGATCGGATGTACCACACCACAGATGGCTGGACCGCCGTCCCTCTGACCCTGATGGAGAAGGGGATCCGTTTTCCCCTTCACCCGTTCATTCCGACCCTCCTTGGCTTCATAGGCGTCGGCTTCAGCCAGCTAGTCCCGAACTCATATATCCACATAGCCGCCTTTATCGCCTTTTGTCACGAGGCCGAAGTGCAACCCTCGGTTGATTTTTTCTTCAATCTGTTCAGCCTAGCAGGGACCCTCACTCCTGGCCTCAAGGTCCTCAGCAAAATAGCCAACAAGCCAAACACCCCCTCAAAGAGGTTCCGAAGACCACTGATGAACGCCCCTTCCAGTAACAAAAATTGGTATAAGGACTGGTTCTTCGTCCGAGGACCAGAAACACTTCGGCTGCCGAACTGGGCTTCCCACAAACGAGCCAACGTTCCCCTTGGAGACATGCAACCGGAACGCTTCCGCGAGATCACAAAACTGGTCAAAAAGCTACCCCTGAACGAATGGAGCTTCACCCTTCTGACCAAGCAGGCCTGGCTTTTTAACCATAAGCGTAAGCCTAAGGACCACTTTAATTTTCCGCGTCGTATTCACACATATCTTTGATTATCATCTCTACCCTCCTTTTTGTTATGCAGTATCCCTCATCCGACCAACCTCCATTGAAGTGCGTGATATGGAGGAGTACATGGCGGGAACACAGCCTACCGAAGCCACTATCACAGCTGAAGTGGCCGAACAGCTTACCGGACCTAACGCCGAGGTCCCAACCACGGTCACAAGCGTCGACGAGCCAGCCGAAGAAGACATCCCAGAAGTCTCTCTAAGGGTCAGACAAAAAAGAAGAGCCTCAAAAAGGCCTCAGAGCAGCCTCAACCAATCCTTACCTGCTCCTCGGAATTTGATCGATCTTCCGGCAAATGAGCGAGCACAAATCCTCCGAGCGAAGAAGAGACGAACCAAGATCAAACCCTTGACTGCCGAGGAACTACATGTTCCTTCCCTCAAAGTGCCGACCCCACCTGCCGAGGCCAACACTACTCAGAAGCGCAAAACAATCGAGGATTCATCCTCAGAGCCAGTAACCAAAAGACCTCATATGGAAGGGCCTTCCTCCACACATCCAACTCCACCCAATCCATCCGAAGGGGGCCCCACCACCAGATCATTTTATTCTGAAGACGCCCGTGGCTATCCTATTGACGCTCTCAACCATTTCAACCTCCAAGCCGACGACCCCCATTATACGGGCATGTCCTTCGATGCCCTCGTACTAAACGGCCTGGTGCAACAATGCAAGGTGACAATCTCTCCATTCTGCATTTTGATAATGTCTTTCATCGCTTGTACTTTTTCTTTAACCACTACAGAACTCCCCAGGCCAATGCGACATGGAGCCGGGTGCTCAAAATATGGGAGGAACGAGATGCCGAAGGGACCCAGCTCGGCCAAGAAATAGAGAACCTTCGTTTTGCCCTCTCAGCAGAAGAGATTGCGCGAGCTGAAGCCATCTTTCTCAACGAACAGCTTCAGAACGAACTGTCTAGCCTACGTAACGAAAACATCAGCCTGAGAGAACACGCAGATCGTATGAACGGAGAAAATCAACTCCTCCGAGAAACAGCCGACGCAGATAAAGCCAAAATCTACCAACAAAAGCAGGACAACACCGAGCTCCAACAGCAGATATTTGTCTTGACCAAACAAGAAGAAGACGCCCGGCGGTCAAACACAATTTTGGAAAAGCAGTTAACAGAACTTATAGCCGCAACCGAGCCACCCTTTACCGAAGAGTCCAAACTTCGGGCTATTAACGAGTATAAGGAATTGGCAGAATTGAACGAGAAAATTATGCAGATGTACACCGAGGGTTATGAGGCCTGCCGTTCCCATGGTAAGGCCAAGATGGCCGAGCGTTGCCTTAACCCGGCCCTGCTTGATTCTTCGGACTCCGAAAAAGATGCCAACGATGATCCCTCAGACTCGGAATAGGGCTCTTTGTAAATATTTTCTTTTCCTGTAAACAAATTCGTTTTAATGAAAATATTCATCCTTTTGTCTTTACTCCTGAAAACTACATTTATATTCATCATGAAATAATCGTAAGTAATGAAAAGTTTGCTTTGCCCCCCGAGGCTAAATTATTCCAACCATAGGCCTCTGAAGTCCTTCTCTTCGAGAGCCGAAGGAACATCATGAAAAATATTCACACCGCTCCGAAGAGGCGCTGGAACCCAACCTTTAGACACTCCGATGTACCCTCCCTCCGAGAGCCGAGGGTATATCAGGAAAAGTTGCCTCTATCGCGAAGCCCACCAAAGCCCCACTGATGACCTTCTCTCCGAGAGCCGAAGGCATATCAGGAATGTTCCAAGACGCTCCGAAGAGGCGCTGGAACCCAACCTTTAGACACTCCGATGTACCCTCTCTCCGAGAGCCGAGGGTACACCAGGAAAAGTTGCCTCTATCGCGAAGCCCACCAAAGCCCCACTGATGACCTTTTCTCCGAGAGCCGAAGGCACATCAGGAATAAACCTTCACTTCGCTACAGAGAGACGAAGGAATTCTGCCGCGGATCCTCCAATGACCTTCTCTCCGAGAGCCGAAGGTACACTGGGAAAAGTAAAAGCTCCGCTCATATGAGACGAAGGGTCTTCCCCCATAGCACCAAAGTCCGAACCGCTGACCGGTTAAGCAGGTTTTGGTCCGATGATAGACAAACATGAACACAGAATAAAGTTCAAACGGAGAAAAAATGTTTCTTTTATTGATGAATCCTTGGCACTATTACAGACGCTTGACTCTGAACTCGGGATAACCGAATACCCTATGATACGGAGGATTCTTCTTACTGAAAATATTTCCTAAGTCTGCCGGCATGCCAGGTATTCTGGACATCGGTGCCATCCAATGCCCGGAGGCGGTAAGTGCCAGGCTTTGGTACTCCTGTGATCTCATAAGGCCCTTCCCAACTTGGCATTAGTTTTCCTTGATTTTTGGGCATGGAGGCCTCTACTTCCCGCAGAACAAAATCTCCGACTTCGAACCTTCTCAATTATACTCCCCTGTTATAGTGTCTGGCCACCCTGCGTTGGTAAGCGGTGAGTTTCATTAAGGCAGCCTCTCTTACTTCATCAAGTAGATCCAGATTGGCCCGAAGTCCGTCTTCGTTATATATCTCTTTGTACTGGCTAACCCGAAGGGAAGTGGAACCGATCTCTACCGGCACTAAAGCATCTGTCCCATAGGCGAGCCTGAAGGGGGACTCACCAGTGGTGGATCGAGGTGTGGTTCGATAGGCCCACAAAACACTGAGCAGTTCTTCCGGCCATCTTCCCTTCGCTTCGTCGAGTCTTCGTTTGATTCCATTCAGTAGAGTTCTGTTAGTGACCTCGACCTGCCCGTTAGACTGAGGATGTGCCACTGAGGTCTTTCTGTGCTGTATACCGAGGTCGGCCAAGAATGACTCGAATTTAGACCCCACGAACTGTCGGCCGTTGTCTGAAACTACCGCCATAGGTATGCCGAATCGAAACACAACACATTCCTTTAGGAATTTCAGGCACTCTTGTTCCGTGATCAACTTGAGTGGTTTGGCCTCTACCCATTTTGTCATATAGTCAATTGCCACAATGACAAAGCTCACTTGCCCCTTTGCTTTAGGTAATGGCCCTAGTATATCAACCCCCCAAACGGCGAAAGGAATGGGTGATAATACCGAGTACAATTCTTCTGGCGGTTGATGTGTGATAGGGCTATTCAACTGGCACTTCAGGCACTTCTTTACGTACTCAGAAGCTTCCTTGAAAATGGTGGGCCAATAATATCCTTGCCGAAGTACTTTGTAGGCTAAGGACTTGGCTGCCATATGATCCCCACATATCCCCTCATGAACCTCCCGGAGGGCATATTCTGCTTCGGAGGGCATTAGGCACTTTAGCAATGGGGATGAATAGGCCCTTCGATACAAATCTCCATCTATTAACACAAAATTTGCACTTCTGTGTTTGATCTTTTTGGCCAACAACCGATCCGAGGGCAGTACACCATCTGCGAGATAGTCCAGGTATGGAGCTATCCAGCTGGTTGAACGCTCTATACAGGCCGTAGGACTCTTCCAGAATGGTTTGGATCTGGTTAGGTCCGAAAAATTAATGAAAAAACTGATGTTCAACCATCCGAGGAGTTTAGCCGAAGCCTTTGAAAAAGCAGAAAGCTTCATAACTATGGAAGAAGCCATGGAAAGTCTAAAACGAGGCTCTACGGAGAGATCCAAAGAGAAGGAGAAGAGCAAACCCGAGGGAAATTCAAGGCGATATGGAGGCGATAGATCGGGAGGCTACCCAAAGCGGTACGACAACAACAAAGGGTCGAGGGGAACCCGGCCCCCTCTGCCAAGAGATCAAGAAGGAAGGGTCTACATGTGACGCCCCCAGAATAGGTCCAGTCAACCCAACCCATTCTGAGTCGCCAAATACATGATACAGAATTCAAATACAAACTTTATATCATACGGTCGTGCAAAATACGACCACACAAATGTGAGTCTCAGTACAAATATGTAGAAAATATTAAGATTCAAACTAAGTCCTCATTACAATTATTATCACACTATTTCACAAAAATAGCGAGGACTACTACTGCTCTAACTCGGACCATCACTCCATTCCCCGACTAGTACCCGCAATATTCTCATTTCCTGAAGAGAACAATGGAAGAAAAGGGTGAGCTCAACTAGCCCAGTAAAGAATATTATGACTAAGATAATGAAAAATAAATTATCGTTAGTCTTCAACAGTTCAGATAAAATATTATGGACAACAAGTTTTAGATCAATATTCGCAGCGGAAATAACAAATCATTAGAAGAGTTAAGCAGAGAATGAAGTCTACTATCTTCTATGATTTAAAGTCCATCATCAATATTTTATCCCTGTAACGTCAATCAATATATATCTCGAATCAAATATTCATCTTTGCACTACAGGCTAAAGATATTCATTTATATCACCAGTGATCATGTTCATCTCAACTCCTGTCCATCTTTGCACTACGACCCAAAGATATTCATCAGGTAATCATCTTTGCACTACAGGCCAAAGATATTCATCAAATAATCATTCATCTTTGCACTACAGGCCAAAGATATTCATTTGTATCATCATTTAAGACTGAGGATGATGAAAAATAATATAAAAACGAATCCAGTGAGATAAAGGACAAAAATTAGGAATTCGTAATTTAATTTATCCAAGTTCATGAATACTCCGTAATAATCAATTGTGGAGCAAAATTCAAGAATGAAGTTTCAAACTTGGATCCAATCAAAGATAAAAAAAAAATATTTTTTTACCGTGAATAGTAACTCATGAATAGTCACCCGTGAATAGTAACTTGTCATAAAAAAAATAAAAATTTCATAACAAGTTCAGACCAATATTTCAGTGAAATAATATTTCATACGAGTATGAATGAATATACGAAACTGTAATTGGATTTTCACCCGTCATGCGGTAATCCGCGTAGACAGATCATTTCCACAATTTAATAGAAATGAATACGAAGGGTGATTCACCACGCATGCGGTAATCCGCGTAAACAGATTATTCCCACAGATTATTAAGGAATTGAATGAATACAAAAGGTTTTCACCAGGCATGCGGTAATCCGCGTAGACAGGTTACTCCCACAGATCAATAAAGAATGAATACAAAGGGTTATTCACCATGCATGCGGTAATCCGCGTAGACAGGTTACTCCCACAGATCAATAAAGAATAGAGTAACAACCCTTACGAGTATTGAAAGAAAATAGCATTCTTTATGAATATAAAAGAAATAATACCCCTTACCTCAGTAGAAGATTGGATACTGGAGTAGTGTAGTAGCAGAATACTCTTCTTCTTTTTCTCTCTATAATTTTTCTCACTATAATAACTTTGTTCTTCAAGAATGGTGAGAAATGAATGAAATTAGCTTGCTATTTATAGGCTAGAAAAAGGTTGGACAATTACACTTTAGTACCTCCATCTTTGCCTAAATTTTTTAATTTAGTCCCTCAAGTTTATAAATCTTGCACCTCCACCCCTGCAACTACCCACCAACTATTTATTATCCACCAATAAGTGGGTCCCACATGTTAACCACCCATTAATTGCTCATTTATCTGATTAATTCTCCGTTAGGTCAATTTAACATCCGAAAATCAACTATTATCGAAATAAATGTCGATTTCTACTAACATTAATATTTCCAACACAATGAAAATATTTTTATCAACCATTCATCAATTATTATATAAATTAATATTACAGAATCACAATAATGACAACCAGGTCGTTCCCAGGAAAGAGGGGGCCTTCCGATAAAGATTTTTTTCTTACTGGCGCGCAATTAACTAACCCCTTTCCTAGACAGAACTTTTTAGACATTGCCAATAATGCTATCTAATAATATCATTTAAATAATATGACTGACCATTATTGATTTAATAATATAAAATATTGTGCAGATGATACTGTGACAATAATTGAATCAATAATATGATATACTGTGCAACAACTACTGTAGCAATTATTAAATACTGAGTGACTTCTTACGTAAGCATCAATAATCAAAGATATTGTGCAATACCGTGTGCTACTTTGCAACAATGCGTATTACTGTATTTTTATCACCGGGTATTTTAACAGTTTAACGGTAAAAGTTTTGCCGTGAAAATGTTATTTCTGTCGCTTTCTATATCCGACAATTATTCTGTTGTGGGGTCCACCAATGGCTGCGCCGTCGTACGAATATTCTCCGACAAAAGAATATTCCCCGACACAACGAATATATTATGACCACTTGCTTACTTTGTAAAATTTGCACATTCCATCCATAACTTACCACATTTATCAAATCAACACCTTACTATATCAAAATAATATATAGAGGAAATTAAATTTTTATTTATAAAAGTTGGGGTCTTACAACCTCCCCTCCTTATGAAATTTCGTCCTCGAAATTGACGTACGTACCTGGTATGTCGAAAAGGTGAGGATACCTCGCTTTCATTTCCGATTCTAACTCCCAGGTCATTTCCTCGATATCATGGTTCCTCCACAAAACTTTAACTTGAGGTATAATCTTCGAGCGTAGGACATGTTCCTTCTTATCCAAGATCTTGACAGGTACCTCCTCGTACGTTAAATCTTCGGCTATCTCGTCTGGTTCTAACTCAATAATGTGATTTAGGTCTTTCACATATTTACGTAACATGGATATGTGAAAAACGTTATGAACACGAGACATGCTTGGAGGTAAAGCGAGTCTATAGGCCACCTTTCCTACTCGGTCAAGGATCTCATATGGACCAATGAATCGTGGATTGAGCTTTCCTCTCTTCCCGAATCTCGTAACTCCTTTCCATGGAGCAACACGTAACAATACATGATCTCCGACATTAAATTCTACGTCTCTTCGATGAAGATCCGCATAACTCTTTTGTCGATCTTGTGCCGTTTGTATACGTTGTCGGATTATTTGAATCTTTTCCGTAGTCATACGTACTAACTCCGGTCCTAACAATGTTGCTTCACCCACCTCGTCCCAACATACTGGAGAACGACACTTCCGTCCATACAACGCCTCGAATGGAGCCATGCCTATACTTGCCTGATAACTGTTGTTGTAGGAGAATTCCACCAATGGTAAGTACTTGTCCCAACTCCCTTTGAAATCTAGAACACAGAGTCTCAATAGATCTTCAAGAGTTTGAATAGTCCTTTCCGATTGCCCGTCAGTTTGAGGATGATATGCAGAACTGAATCGTAGATCGGTGCCCATAGCTTTCTGCAAACTGACCCAAAATCGTGAAGTAAATCTTGGGTCACGATCCGAAATTATGGATACTGGCATGCCATGCAATCTCACAATCTCATTTATGTACATATGAGCAAGACGTTCCAGTGAATAAGTTTCTCGTATAGGCAAGAAATGAGCAGACTTAGTTAATCTATCGACAATAACCCAAATTGCATCTATGCCTTGAGAAATCTTGGGAAGACCCGTAACGAAATCCATGGTAATGTGTTCCCACTTCCATTTCGGAATCTCCAGTGGTTGCAATGGACCCTTCGGTACTTGATGCTCCGCCTTTACACGTTGACAAGTTAAACATCTAGAGATGAACTCCGCGATCTCTCTCTTCATATTGCTCCACCAAAATGTATGTCGAAGATCACGATACATTTTAGTACTCCCAGGATGGATCGCAAACGGTGTGTTGTGTGCCTCCATCATGATTCTATACTTCAAGTCAGAATCGTTAGGAACACAAAGTCTGGAGTTGACTCGAAGTATTCCCTCTTCATCGATTCTTGCTTCTGGAATTGCACCTTCTTGCGCCTTCTTCTTCATCTTCATCAACTCCGGATCTGTAGATTGAGCAGCTTTAACTTTATCAATTAAAGCTGGTTCTACGCGTAAACTTGACATCATCATGTGGGTCCCCGGAGTCTTGAACTCTATCTCCATCCTTTGTAAGTCACACAAAATGGGCCTTTGTGTTGACAGCATCGCATTCATTCCCGCATATGATCTTCTACTTAACGCGTCTGCTACCACGTTTGCTTTTCCAGGATGATATTGGATGGTATGGTCGTAATCTTTCAACAACTCAAGCCAACGTCGTTGCCGCATGTTAAGTTCCTTCTGGGTAAAGAAATATTTGAGGCTCTTATGATCTGTATAGATCTCCACTTTCTCCCCATACAGGTAGTGTCTCCATATCTTCAACGCAAAAACGACTGCTGCCAACTCTAGATCATGAGTAGGATAATTCCTCTCATATTCTTTGAGTTGTCGTGAGGCATAGGCTATGACTTTCCCATGTTGCATGAGAACACATCCTAACCCTTTGCCCGAAGCATCGCTGTAAATGACAAATCCATCCGAACCAGATGGTATTGTCAGAACAGGTGCCGAAATGAGTCTCCTCTTGAGCTCTTGAAAGCTCTTCTCGCATTCCTCGTTCCATACGAATTTTGTATCTTTCCGAGTCAGCTGAGTTAATGGAGTAGCGATTCGAGAAAATTCTTCCACGAATCTCCGATAATAACCAGCTAAGCCCAGAAAGCTACGTACTTCGGTCACCGATTTAGGTTGTTCCCAACTTTGTATTGCTTCAATCTTCGCCGGGTCAACAGATACCCCATGTTTTGATACCACGTGCCCAAGGAATGCTACTTCCTCAAGCCAGAACTCGCATTTCTTCAATTTGGCATAAAGCTTGTTATCACGAAGCCTTTGAAGTACCATCTTCAAGTGGTGGTTATGATCTTCACGGCTTTTAGAATAGATGAGGATGTCATCAATAAAGACAACCACAAACTGATCTAAATATTCTTTGAATACACGGTTCATCATATCCATGAAAGCAGCAGGAGCATTAGTCAATCCAAAAGACATGACTAAGAACTCATAATGCCCGTACCGTGTTCTGAAAGCAGTCTTTGGAATATCCTCAGTTTTAATCTTCAACTGATGATATCCAGAACGAAGATCGATCTTTGAAAAAAATTGCGCTCCTTGCAACTGGTCGAACAGGTCATCAATACGAGGTAACGGATACCTATTCTTAATGGTGACATGGTTCAACTCCCGATAGTCAATACAAAGTCGCATACTCCCGTCTTTCTTCTTTACGAATAAAACAGGAGCACCCCAAGGAGACGTACTAGGACGAATAAAACCGATATCTAACAACTCTTGTAATTGGACCTTTAACTCCTGAAGTTCAATAGGAGCCATTCGATATGGGGTTTTAGAAATGGGCTTTGTACCGGGCTCAAGGTCAATAAAGAATTCAACTTCACGTTCTGGGGGTAGACCGGGAAGTTCTTCGGGAAATACATCAGGAAACTCATTAACAACGGAAATATCATTCAAATCTGATGTATTCTGATTTAGATCAGTGACATGAGCTAAGAAAGCTTGACATCCGTTTTTCAATAAACGAATAGCCTTGGGATTTGAAATGATATTGACTGATTTTAGTGGTTTGGTGGTTTGGATTCGCACAACAGGTTGATTAGGAATATGAAAACTAACAACCTTACGAAAACAATCAATTTTGGCATGGTAAGTGGTTAACCAGTCAATTCCTAAAATCACGTCAAATGCAAGTATTTTCAAAGATATAAGATCAACAGGTAAGGTAAGGGTACCAATCTGAATCAAGCAAGATTTGTAAACTGTAGATGTAACAAAGGTTTCTCCTAACGGAGTTTCAACAGATAAGTCAAAGTCTAATTTATCAGAAGTCAAGTTCAAACGTTGAGCACAAGCAGGTGAAATAAAGGAATGGGTAGCACCGGTATCTAACAAGGTATAAACTTCGCAAGAGTTTATGATTAGCTTACCCGTAATAACCTTTTTCGGGTTCCTTGCTTGCTGGGCAGTCACGACAAAAGCTCTTCCAGGAACTACCGACTTTGACTTGTCCGGAACAGCCTTAGGGATCACTACCCCTGCTGGACTTGGTTTCGCCACAGGACACACTCGAGCTATATGTCCTTCCTTTCCACAGTTATAACACACCTTAGATTGTTGTGTGCAGTTAGGACTGATGTGTCCCTCTTGCCCGCATTTATAGCATACGACTGGCGGTCGTTCTCCGCCCCTAGAAACAGTTGGTGCTGCTGTTGACGTTTTCACGTTCTCATTGTTGTACCTTCTTTTCTTGAAATCTCCCCCCGACTCACTTCTTCTATTATCATGGCCACGATTACCACCGGAGTGGTTACTGCTTCTGTCATGATGCTTTCCTCCCTGCTGGTTGTCATTGTTTCGATGACTGCTGCCACCGGTACGACCTTGGTTGTTGTCCTTTGGTTGAACGTAATCACTATCTCGTTCTAATAACTGGGCCCTGTTCACTACATCCGAATATAAAGAAAATTTGTGAGAAATGAGGTATTGACGAATCTCGGGTTTCAAACCTCTCAGAAACATCCGCGTCATACGTTCCTCATTCTCCACCAAATGAGGTGCAAACCGGGATAACTCCGCGAACTTAGCCTCGTACTGGGACACCGTCATGTTGTTCTGTTCTAGTCTGATAAACTCTACCTCTTTCATGTGACGAATACTTTCTGGAAAGTACTTGTCATTGAACAGTTTCTGAAACGTCTCCCAAGACATCTTGAGTGCGGCAGGCTGGGTACGCTTCACAGATTCCCACCAGTAATCTGCCTCTCCACGAAACATAAACGTGGCGAATGAAACCTTCTGTTCCTCTGTGCATCCCAAGACATCAAATATCTTGGTAATCTGCTTAACCCACGTCTCTGCCTTGATTGGATCTGGCTTTCCCTGAAACTCTGGTGGTCCCAACTCTTTAAACTGCCTGGCAGTGACAAGCCGCGAGTTATTATTTCCACCTGTATTATGAACACGAGTCTCCCTCGTCTGGTTTTGCATGAACTGCAAAAAACTTCTGAACATCCCGTCATTTATCATTTCTTCGGTAGGGTTGTTTACAGGAGAATTGTTGCCTTCCTGTTGTACGTTCTCTTGGTTGGTGATTAAAGGTGTCTCAACGGTCTCATTCACTCCATTGTTAAGATTTTCAGCTGCCATTCTCAAATACTGCCATAAAACAAGGGTTAATCAAATAAATTAACATATCACATATCAACCCTATGTTCCGACCGACAAAATAAATACCACATAAGCTTAGGTAGGACAAACACTAGCGAAGGATTTACTCGTCTCTCCCCTCCTAGTTCTATTCCCAGATCTCCGCCAGAGATCATATCCCTAAGCTTTGATACCAACTGTGACGCCCCCAGAATAGGTCCAGTCAACCCAACCCATTCTGAGTCGCCAAATACATGATACAGAATTCAAATACAAACTTTATATCATACGGTCGTGCAAAATACGACCACACAACTGTGAGTCTCAGTACAAATATGTAGAAAATATTAAGATTCAAACTAAGTCCTCATTACAATTATTATCACACTATTTCACAAAAATAGCGAGGACTACTACTGCTCTAACTCGGACCATCACTCCATTCCCCGACTAGTACCCGCAATATTCTCATTTCCTGAAGAGAACAATGGAAGAAAAGGGTGAGCTCAACTAGCCCAGTAAAGAATATTATGACTAAGATAATGAAAAATAAATTATCGTTAGTCTTCAACAGTTCAGATAAAATATTATGGACAACAAGTTTTAGATCAATATTCGCAGCGGAAATAACAAATCATTAGAAGAGTTAAGCAGAGAATGAAGTCTACTATCTTCTATGATTTAAAGTCCATCATCAATATTTTATCCCTGTAACGTCAATCAATATATATCTCGAATCAAATATTCATCTTTGCACTACAGGCTAAAGATATTCATTTATATCACCAGTGATCATGTTCATCTCAACTCCTGTCCATCTTTGCACTACGACCCAAAGATATTCATCAGGTAATCATCTTTGCACTACAGGCCAAAGATATTCATCAAATAATCATTCATCTTTGCACTACAGGCCAAAGATATTCATTTGTATCATCATTTAAGACTGAGGATGATGAAAAATAATATAAAAACGAATCCAGTGAGATAAAGGACAAAAATTAGGAATTCGTAATTTAATTTATCCAAGTTCATGAATACTCCGTAATAATCAATTGTGGAGCAAAATTCAAGAATGAAGTTTCAAACTTGGATCCAATCAAAGATAAAAAAAAAATATTTTTTTTTACCGTGAATAGTAACTCATGAATAGTAACCCGTGAATAGTAACTTGTCATAAAAAAAATAAAAATTTCATAACAAGTTCAGACCAATATTTCAGTGAAATAATATTTCATACGAGTATGAATGAATATACGAAACTGTAATTGGATTTTCACCCGTCATGCGGTAATCCGCGTAGACAGATCATTTCCACAATTTAATAGAAATGAATACGAAGGGTGATTCACCACGCATACGGTAATCCGCGTAAACAGATTATTCCCACAGATTATTAAGGAATTGAATGAATACAAAAGGTTTTCACCAGGCATGCGGTAATCCGCGTAGACAGGTTACTCCCACAGATCAATAAAGAATGAATACAAAGGGTTATTCACCATGCATGCGGTAATCCGCGTAGACAGGTTACTCCCACAGATCAATAAAGAATAGAGTAACAACCCTTACGAGTATTGAAAGAAAATAGCATTCTTTATGAATATAAAAGAAATAATACCCCTTACCTCAGTAGAAGATTGGATACTGGAGTAGTGTAGTAGCAGAATACTCTTCTTCTTTTTCTCTCTATAATTTTTCTCACTATAATAACTTTGTTCTTCAAGAATGGTGAGAAATGAATGAAATTAGCTTGCTATTTATAGGCTAGAAAAAGGTTGGACAATTACACTTTAGTACCTCCATCTTTGCCTAAATTTTTTAATTTAGTCCCTCAAGTTTATAAATCTTGCACCTCCACCCCTGCAACTACCCACCAACTATTTATTATCCACCAATAAGTGGGTCCCACATGTTAACCACCCATTAATTGCTCATTTATCTGATTAATTCTCCGTTAGGTCAATTTAACATCCGAAAATCAACTATTATCGAAATAAATGTCGATTTCTACTAACATTAATATTTCCAACACAATGAAAATATTTTTATCAACCATTCATCAATTATTATATAAATTAATATTACAGAATCACAATAATGACAACCAGGTCGTTCCCAGGAAAGAGGGGGCCTTCCGATAAAGATTTTTTTCTTACTGGCGCGCAATTAACTAACCCCTTTCCTAGACAGAACTTTCTAGACATTGCCAATAATGCTATCTAATAATATCATTTAAATAATATGACTGACCATTATTGATTTAATAATATAAAATATTGTGCAGATGATACTGTGACAATAATTGAATCAATAATATGATATACTGTGCAACAACTACTGTAGCAATTATTAAATACTGAGTGACTTCTTACGTAAGCATCAATAATCAAAGATATTGTGCAATACCGTGTGCTACTTTGCAACAATGCGTATTACTGTATTTTTATCACCGGGTATTTTAACAGTTTAACGGTAAAAGTTTTGCCGTGAAAATGTTATTTCTGTCGCTTTCTATATCCGACAATTATTCTGTTGTGGGGTCCACCAATGGCTGCGCCGTCGTACGAATATTCTCCGACAAAAGAATATTCCCCGACACAACGAATATATTATGACCACTTGCTTACTTTGTAAAATTTGCACATTTCATCCATAACTTACCACATTTATCAAATCAACACCTTACTATATCAAAATAATATATAGAGGAAATTAAATTTTTATTTATAAAAGTTGGGGTCTTACACTACACTCTACTTAACACCCCTCGACCCGACATCCTGGAGCACTTAAAGAAACAGCCGGGTTATCAGAAGCCAGATGACGGCTACAAGCCTAAGAAAGAGTATTCCGGCAGGTACTGTGATTACCACGAGTGCATGGGACATTATACCGAAGATTGTTTGGCGTTAAAAGATTTGATTGAAACAAACGTACAGCACGGAGGCCTGATACGATTCGTTTCGGGAAGAGAAGAACAGACTCGGAAGATAACTACCCCAACTTAGGCCGATCAGCAGCCCCAGCCGAACCCAACACAGGGGGCTCGCCATGTGGTCGATGTCATAACGGGAGGCATGATGGGGAAACTTTCGGGGCAAAAGCGACGCAATTATCTAGATGCGGTGATGTCTGTGGCAGACCAACCCGCGAGACTGGAGAAGCCTTTCCCAGGTTCGGTCATATCCTTCACGGACGAGGACTTCCCTACCGAGCCGATCGAACCGCATGAAGGAGCATTGATGATACACAGGGCACAAGAGATACAACACAAATACACAACTTGTACTCCCAATATTATTATAGTGGATTACTCTCTCTCTCCGTGGTTTTTTCCCAATTGGGTTTCCACGTAATTCTTGTGTTCATGCTTTATATTTCTTTTGTTTATGTTTATGTGAGGGTATTTCGTGAGTTTGAATTCACAATGATACAATCAACCGTTGGCGCTGTTTTGGCCCGTCTTTTTGGGTGATTTCGTCGGGCGTACAAAATCAGGCGTTAACATTGGCGCCGTCTGTGGGAAGAAGACACTTGTTCTAGTGTCAAATTAAAATCACCAATTCACCGAAGGAGATAAGTGATTCCTTTTTATTTATTTATGAAATTCATACGCATGATAATATGTAATATATGAGTATGAGCAGGATGCTATAAAACAGTTAACATGTTATTTTATATGCACTGATCTCGATCATGTGATATCACAAAAATCAATTGAAAAAAGTTGTTAACATGTTATATGGTATGCTCTAATCTCAATATACGTGATATTACCAAAATCAATTGAAAAAAGGGATTTAGTTGTTGTTACTACTCATCACCTAGCCCCCACCATCACTACTTTTATGATATAAAGTCCTGATAAGGGAATCTCGATATATGTGATTCTTTTTTTTTCGTAATTACAAAAGTTAATTGTTTTTACAGAAAGAGAGTGAAGACCAGTTCTCCTTTCCTCCCGAACTGAACACCCCACCACGTCAGAGAGGAAAAATAGAGAAAATTCATGGCATTGATTTCAAGTGTGATGGGTGCAGCAGGGTTGTTATTCGGTGTAACCCAACCAGAGAAACTCAACCCAAAAAGAATTGGGTCTAACCAAATGTCAAGGCAAACGGTGGAAGCGAGCAAAGTACAGAACAAAAATGGACATGGAAGGAAAGGTGTCTACATAAATTTGGATGGGGAAAACAAATTACCAGAAAAAGAAGAAAGAATGGACTCGGCTTCGACATTCGGACCTAACTTGCTCATGACATTCCTCGAGGCTTCGGCAAGTGGGTGGACATGTTACAAATTTGCTAGACTTGGATCATCGGGTGCAATAAAGGTGTATTGGGGGTATAAGGGTGGATAAACGTCATTCGGGAAGACTTTGATCTCCTGAAAGGATGAATATTCTTCGGGTAGACATCCTACGGATGGACATCCTACGGTTAAACATCCTATGGGGTAAATATCCTTCGGGGAGGCGTCCTGAACGGTTATAAATCCTACGGATAAACATCCTTCGGGGAGGCGTAGGACCTCCCGAACGGATAAATCTCGTACGGATAAACATCCTTCGGGGAGGTGTAGGACCTCCCGAACGGATAAACCTCATACGGATAAACAACCTACGGGTAAACATCCTACAGATAAACATCCTTCGAATAAACATCCTTCAGGAAGACTTCGTTCTCCCGAAAGACAAGCCGCAATAGATATAGTGGGTTCAGAAGTTTTACCAACATGACAGTTGGAAGTTATGGTGGACTTTTTGTATACTCTCTTATTATAAGTTCCTTATAAATAAGAGACTGGGGGGCAATGTTTGGTTGTGATTATTTGGGTCTAGCCATGGTGCAGCCCAATCTATTTGTATACTCTCTTATTATAAGTTCCTTATAAATAAGAGACAGGGGGCAATGTTGGGATATGATTATTTGGGTCTAGCCATGGTGCAGCCCAATCTATTTGTATACTCTCTTATTATAAGTTCCTTATAAATAAGAGACTGGGGGGCAATGTTAGGGCGTGAATATTTGGGCTTGGCCATGGGGTAACCCTATCTATGTAATGGGCCGGATTTAATGTTGGCCCATATATGTTTATTATGTATTTTATTGTAAGAGTCCTTATTAGAGAAGGATTGGGGTTTCCTTATTTGGTGGGATGAAGATATCTAACTTGGGAAGGAAGCAATTGCAGTTATAAGTGGATTTTGACTAGGACTCCTATTCCTAGTAGGGTTTGGACAGACAAGACTTCTATATATACGGCTACAAGCAAGGGTTGAAGACATCATGATACACAGGGCACAAGAGATACAACACAAATACACAACTTGTACTCCCAATATTATTATAGTGGATTACTCTCTCTCTCCGTGGTTTTTTCCCAATTGGGTTTCCACGTAATTATTGTGTTCATGCTTTATATTTCTTTTGTTTATGTTTATGTGAGGGTATTTCGTGAGTTTGAATTCACAACGATACAATCAACCGTTGGCGCTGTTTTGGCCCGTCTTTTTGGGTGATTTCGTCGGGCGTACAAAATCAGGCGTTAACATTTATAAATAAAAATAAAAGAATAAATACTAAGGATATATAAATAAATAATAAGGTCTCTCTTAGTCTTAGCATCGATTATTATGACTTAGGAGACCAAAGACCAAAGGGGAACTGATCATAATGAAACAAAGAAAGTACGTAGATGAACATAGTGGAGTATATATTAATTAGTCTCTATCTTATGATCAAATTTAGCATGCATTGTATGTATCTAAAATATTATTTGGAAATTTGTAAATGTTAATATGTAGTCATAACTCCTAATTAATTAATGGTGTCATTTCACAAACACTAGCTCGAAAATAGAAAAATTGATAAACAAATTGTTATGTAGTACTGCCTCATTTCCATTAAAAAAAATTCCCCATATTATAACATTGGAATTTCTTAACATGTGCCCTTAGGGCACATGCTAAACACACAGTTTAAGAGAATATTCTCTTGAATTGTGTGAATATTCCCTTGAACTTTGTGTAAATATAGAAATCAAGGGAATATGCACACAGTTCAAAAGAATATTCTCTTAAACTGTGTACTTGGCATGTGCCCTTATGGCACATGTTAACAGGACCCTATAACATTTTAGATATTTTTAGGAGGAAAAAACTAATTCTTTCCTACTTTTTCCTTTAAAAAATAGAATAATAGAGAGAGACGAGTAAGAGTAATTAATTAATACATGGATAGTAATGAAATTTCAAATTAAATTTAGTTACATAACATTAAAATTAATAAATTTTTTAAATATATGTAATTATATCTTAAACTACTTATATAACCGAAAGAAGAGAGTATATTTCTTAAGAACATATCATGGTACGTTGCATTAGTTAGTATATTTTGTCTTTCCTCTCCTAAATTAGAATCGAGTAGGAAAGAATACTAACGGCTTGATTGTATTATCTCCTCTTAAATTACTAAAAAAAGAATTAAGTTACTATAAATAGATTTTTGTAAATGAAGAACACGGATTTTGATTTTTTTTTTCTAAAAAAGAAAAGAAAATTAGACTACTCCAATATGTGAAATTCAAGAATTAGTAGCGTTGAGCATGGGTAAGCAATAATGATGTAAAATGAACTAAACAGTTTGGATTTGATTCGTACTTGCTCACTCGAAATATAAATGATTTAAATATGAGAATTTTAAAATTCGATAAATTACTCGAATATCTTTAAATTGTAATTTTTTATTAATACTCGTATCGTATTTGTTCGAAAAATTTAAATTTCTCGTACTCGATCCAAAATCGTATTCGACTTGATAACTAAAGGAGCCTCACCCAAATTTTATTTCATATTCAATAAATTTTGTGACTCAAATTTGAACAATTCAATTTTTGACTTAACCCGACGGGACCTGGATTATGTAGAGAATTATTATATTACATGCGATGGTGTGACGATGGTTTGGTCTTGGGGCTACAGAGAGAGAGAGAGAGAGAGAGAGAGAGAGAGAGAGAGAGAGAGAGAGAGAGAGAGAGAGAGAGAGAGAGAGAGAGAGGGAGAGAGGGGGAGGGTGGTAGGTAGGTAGGTAGAGAGGGAGAGAGGGAGGGAGGGGAGGGGTAGCTGGCTTGCTTAACGGCAAAAACTTCCACGCATAAATAATTACTAGTAATAAGAATCTCCGTAATCACCGATCGGGGCCCCACATGTTTAGTTTAATCACACACCATTTCCCCGGGTCTTTTTTTCCTTTATATACTCCTCACCTCAGTCTATCTTCTCCCCCATCCACACCTTCACAGTTCACAGTCTCTCTTCCCCCCCTCTGGCTCTCTTTCTATAGTACGTACCCTCCAAAAGAGATAGAGGGAAAGAGGCAATGGCAATTACTCATCCTCCTTCATTTTTCTTTGTCCTCTTTCTCTTCTCTCTCTTCCATACTCCCACCCTCATTTCCTCCTCTTCTCCTCAACAGAAACAACAAGACCCTGACTTGGTAGTCAATGAAGTGCATAGGTAAGTACAAAAATGACTACTTACACAATGAGCTAGCTAGCTAACAATGTACTTTACTTTACTTGATTCCTTAATTTGTTAAATTAATTAATATTGCTGCTGCAGGAACATTAATGCCTCGAGGAGGAACTTGGGGTATTTATCTTGTGGAACCGGCAATCCCATCGACGACTGCTGGCGGTGCGATCCTAATTGGGAACAGAACCGCCAGCGCCTAGCCGATTGCGCCATTGGATTCGGCAAGAATGCCGTTGGCGGAAGAGACGGTAAAATCTATGTGGTCACCGACTCCGGCGACGACAATCCAGTCACCCCTAAACCCGGAACCCTCCGCCACGCCGTCATTCAAGACGAGCCGTTGTGGATTATTTTTCAGCGTGACATGGTAATCAAGTTGACGGAAGAGCTCATCATGAATTCCTTCAAAACTATTGACGGAAGGGGTGCCAGTGTGCACATTGCTGGTGGTCCGTGCATTACCATTCAGTATGTCACAAATATTATTATTCACGGAATAAATATTCATGACTGCAAGCAAGGAGGGAATGCTATGGTGCGGAGCTCCCCGCGCCACTTCGGCTGGAGGACGATATCGGACGGCGACGGCGTGTCCATCTTCGGTGGGAGCCACGTGTGGGTGGATCACTGCTCCTTGTCTAACTGCCAGGATGGCCTGATTGATGCTATAATGGGGTCCACGGCTATCACCATATCCAACAATTACATGTCCCACCATGATAAGGTGATGCTGCTGGGTCACAGTGATTCCTACGCTCAAGACAAGAACATGCAGGTCACTATTGCCTTCAATCACTTTGGAGAAGGCCTTGTTCAAAGAATGCCAAGGTAAAATTAATTAAAGCAAATGAATTAACAATATTAATTAAATTGTAATTTTCGTTCTCTGTTTTTCATGAATAAAGTATATATATATACACACTACTGATCATTCACTGATTTATATAAATATATATATATATATATATATATATATATATATATATGGTGCAGATGTAGACATGGATACTTCCATGTGGTAAACAATGACTACACCCATTGGGAAATGTATGCCATCGGAGGAAGTGCATCACCCACCATTAACAGCCAAGGCAACAGATTTCTTGCACCCGATAGGAGATTTAGCAAAGAGGTGAGAACCAAAACTACTTTTATGAATATTATGAAATAGTACATGCACCTAGCTTATTAATTTTGAAAGAAAATTTTGTACTAAAAATATTGTCATGATCACTTGAAATTAAAAAAAGGGATTGGCACGCAAATTCCAATAAAACAAGTACTCTCTCTGTCACTTAAATATGAGTCGTTTTAGAGAAGTATTTCTGTCCCTTAATATAAGTTATTTGAGAATTTCAAGTAAGCATTAATTGCTTAGTTTTCAATATTACCCAAAGTATTACATATAACTTTGGTTCTCTCACTATTTTTTGCCCAATAAATAACACTTTTTTTTTCAATACAAGGACAATACAGATAATTGAGATTATATTTAATGCTATACAATCATTTTCTTAATATTTGTGCACAACTCTAAAACGACTTGTATGTATTAAGGGACGGAGGGAGTATACGAGTTGTAATCGTATAACATTAATTTGTATAATAAATGTCATTCGAAATTAAATGCAAGTATATGGGTATACAAAAAATGTGTACGTGGAATTGGAATATTCTCATTGAAGATTCATGCAGGTGACAAAACACGAGGATGCACCGGAGAGTGAATGGAAGAATTGGAATTGGAGGTCAGAAGGTGATTTGATGTTGAATGGTGCATATTTCACGCTGTCGGGTGCCGGAGCTTCCTCCAGTTATGCCAGGGCTTCAAGCTTGGGAGCAAGACCCTCCACGCTTGTTGGCTCGCTCACAAGTGCGTCTGGTGCACTTAACTGCAGGAAGGGTTCGCGTTGCTGATTTTATCTCTGTCTCTATACTTATTCATATTTTATATTCAAGTCCTAATTGATTTAAGGAGTAGATTGAAAATTGAAAGAAAGAAAGAAAGAAAGTAAGAAGATACTGGCGAGCGAGGGAAGAAAAGTAGTGACTAGCTAGCTAGGGCGCAAGAAGTCCAAGTTTTACTGCATGCTGCTGGCTGGGATTCTACTTTCTTGGCTGGCTACTCATGTTTCCTTCGAAGTTAAATTGTTTGTTTTTACTTTTTACTTTTTCTTTTTTTGACTTTATTGTCAGATATATACAACCTCAGCCTGTTACTCTAACAAGTATTGGGAGTTTTGTCAGACTCCTAATAGTTAGTTCAGAGAAAGCAAGTGTAGAAGTGTTGATTTATATATAAATAAATAATATATATACTCTTTTTGAAAAATTATAATATAGTATATGATCAATACTGATATTTCTGTCTGATCTCTCTCATGTGAATGTGATTAGCTGAATTATATATATATATATATATATATATATATATTGGTTTAAAAAAACAAAAGAGGAGTCATATTAGTGACAAAGGAAAGAGGTATAGAATTCAAGGCAAGACAAATACAAAGGTTAAAATTGGTAAAAGTATTCAAAAAAACACATATATCGTTATCATTGGCCTGCCTCCGCCTCCATGTTCTGTGTGGTGCGTTCTATATAACGCTTGCTTGCTTGCTTTAATTTGTTTAATACTAAGAAAAGAGAATCTGATACGATATCATCAATGAAGCCAAGCACGTAATTCCTTCACTTATAACACTCGCTCGTAAACTAATAGTTATTATTAAACAGATTTAACTTTCATGGTCATGGACCACCTGCAGCAAGTAATACTAATATGGCTTAATTACGAATCATTATCCTAAACTATTTGATATTTTTCACTTTGGTGATTCACTTTTTTTTTATTAATTAAATAATTAAATTATTGATTTTTTTCAATTTGATCCAATTGAGACTGTCACGTCAGCAATTGCTGACGTGACCCACTGATCAGGCTAACTAATGCTTATGTGTAAATAAAAAACCTTAATTTAAATAATTTTTTAATTTTTTTTATACATTTAAGGGTAAATATGTCAAATCATTGTCTATAAATGTAAAAGAGGAAATACATATTTTTTCATAATATAAAAAAGTAAATAAGTAAATAATTTACTTAATTAACATAAAATAAAAAACTTTACACAATTAACAAAAATCAGTTAAATAAATAGCATAAAAATTAAACTTAATTACACAATTAACTCAACTCAAACAAATTAAACAAATAACATAAATTAAACAAAATACACAAATAATATAAAGTAAACAAATTATACCCATGGAATACTCATCTCCCATCTCCCTCCTCGACACAACCAAATCACACCCAAAGCTCAAAGCCTCCACCGGAATATCGAGCTCCATCCGAACCAAGGAAGAACGACGACGTTGGAAGCTCTAATTAGTCCACTGGGTGGCTTCTGAAGCCGGAGCTTCAACGCCGACGACAAAGACGGAGAAGGAGAGTGGGTCAGAATTAGGGTTTCAGGAGATGAAGAGAGAGAAGAGTCTTTGCAACGATTTTGTGCTAAGTTTCATTTAAAGAATGACAACTATTGGTCTGGTGTAACCACTGTGATGCCACTGGTGGGAGGAATCGTAGCCGATGCTTACTTGGGTCGATTCTCCACAGTTTTCATCTCATCCATTGTTTACCTCCTAGTAATCTTAATTTCTGCTTAGTTCTACTAAAAAAAATATCTTAAAAAACTCATGAGTCCTGTCCTGATCTGGAATATGATTATCCAAAATTAACTTGGACTCTTGCTATACAATGGATCATTCAGTTCCAGTCCCACTGAACCAAGTTCTTTCACTACAACTTTATAAAAAAGAGGGAAAATGTCATTCATAACGTGTTCTTGTTTTGCCCTAAGTCCTCTTTCCAGAAATTGAAGAAAAGTAGGAGGAATAGTTGGAAGAATGAATTTCTTAATCGCTTGTGTCGAGTTTTCATCGTTATTGAATTTGAGGAACAGAGCTTGAGGAAGAAGATGCTGCCAAACTGAATAGAGAGGAGAACGATTCTGGGTTTGAGGAACAGTGCTTTGAGGAAGTTTTTGATAGTAATTTGGTTTTGATAAAATGATTTATGGGTTTGGTAATTTGATTTAATAAAAGGATTTTTGGATTTTTGGTTTTATTTATTTGAAGAAAGGAGTAGTTAAGTGGTATTATATTAGTTTAATATGTAATATTTATGTATTTATATTTTTACCCCTTAATTATTCAAAAATATATCCAAAAATTATTTTATTAATACTTTTTATTACACATGTGTAGTAATTTATCAGGTCAGCATGCCACGCAGTAATTTTTGACGTGACAGTTTTAATTGAATGAAATTAAAAAAAATTAATAGTTTAATCATTTAATTAAAAAAATTTAAAAGTGAATCACCAAAATGAAAAATATCAGATAGTTTAGTATAATAATTCGTAATTAAGCCTACTAATATTTGAGGCTCTTTAACCAATGCAGTAATAATAATAATTATTATAGTAACAAACCGGAGCTTCCAACTTTAAAATACGTGCAGTCCACAAAATGATTTTGGTGGTGGGTGGGGTTAACAAAGAAAGAAGAAAAAGAAGATGATTTCAGGGGTAGAAAATAAGTTAGGAATATTAATTACAAGGGTAAGAACTAAGAAGCAGAAGCAGAAGCACATGCCTTGATCTTCTTTTCGTGGACTTGTCATCATCTTTTGTACGTGTGGACTACCCATTAATTGGTTGCAAGCTTTTTTCTACTGCTACTGTTTCAACTACGTCTTGGACGAAAGCTATGCATGTCAATATTACTTTCAAACACACGTTCTTTTCCAAACACTAAAGCTATGTTTGTTTGCAAATATTACACTTAAAATAAAATTATTAATTTTAAATGATTTGTTTGTTTTTAATTTCAATTTCAGATTATTAATCTTGGGATATAAAATAGTTTAGGATGTGGAATTATTTAATACCATCTCCTACCTAGTATTATAATCCCTACCATTTGGGATTAAAAATTGTTAGACAAAATTATCCCTAGACTTTTTTTTAATATCCTATTCTATCCTTTCCATATATAAATCGATCTATTTTTTTAAAATAATATTTATTGATTATGTATACACCCCCACTCGCCCCCCACCGCCCCACCCAAAAAAATAATATTTATTTATTATGTATATACCCCCACCCTGCGCACCCCCACTCGCCCCCCACTCCCACTTTTTCAAAAAAAATAATATTTAATGATTATGTATACACCCCGCCACCCCCACTCCACCCCGCCCACCCCCCGCACCCCGCACCCGCACCCCCACCCCCACCCCACCCCATAAAAATTAAAAAAATAATATTTACTGATTGTATATACACCCCACCCTACCCCACCCACCCCGCGTTCGCCCCACCACGCCCCCACCCCTAGCCGCCCATCCACGCTCACCCCTCATCCCACAAAAATTAAAAAAATAATATTTACTAATTATGTATACACTCCCACCCCGCCCCGCCCCGCCCCACGCCGCCCAGCCCTCCACCCCATTCCCCGTCGAAAAAATATTATTTACTGATTATGTATACACTTCCACATCACCCCATCCCCCCCCCCCCCAGCCCCGCCCCTACCCCCACCCCCTCTAAAAAAAATAATATTTACTGAATAATATAATCATTTATTTAAAAGTTTTTAATTATTTTTTTAATATTTTTTGATGTATAAATAAGTTTAAATTATAATTTAAAGTATATTATTATTGGTAAGGGTATAATAGTCCAAATGATATTTTTTAATTCAATTCTTTAATTAATCCTGAAAAAAATAAACATAACATGTGATTATTTTAAGTTATCTCATGAATAATCCCATAAAAAAATAAACACGTGACTAGGACTATTTAATTCTAGAATTAATAGTCTTGAATTATATAATCCTTACAAACAAACATGGGATAAATATAAAAGAGGATTTGAAGAAACTTAAATTTCGATCTCTCTCGCACACAAACACGTAATTAAATTCTTACTATTAAACCCTAGTTGTTTGTTGATTCCATTTGAACATAGGTAAAAACAAACAAAGCGATGGTTATACTTTTGTTGTGATTTGTGAGCCTTTCTTTTCTTTTACGTAGAAATCCATTTATGATTTATTGAATACTAGCTGTGTCCCGTGTCTCTGGCACTACATCGACGGTGGAATTTATCCCAAATTTTAGACGACCCAAATGATTTATTGAGTGAACGAAAAATTCAAAATTATTTGCATTTTGTTAGATAGATTTCAAAATGCTAAGCGGGATTTGACTCCAGATTTATATGCATGCAAAGAAGAGAGGTTACAAAGAGGGAGTTCAAAATTTTAAAAAATTACGGTTTTGACTAAGCAATTTGGCAAACCTCTAAACGTTTGGAATGATTAATTAGAATGATTCATTTCATTCTAATTAGAATGAGTTATTCCATACTCTCCCTTCTTTCAAAGAATAAAATTTGTAAATTTGAGAGAAATAAGAATAGTTTAATCAATTTCAACCACAGTTAAATATAATTTTTTTTATTCCATTCTAGTTTTGAGTATGCACGGGGCAGGCACAACACCAAACCAAAAATAAAAATAAAATAAAAATCAGCAAGGGCTTATAATGAGTTTGTTATATGAACCAACTGAATTATATTGGAATCTCCCTCCCTCCCTCCCTCCCTCCCTCCCTATCTATCTATCTATGTTAGATTGAATTGTAGTAGTATTTACTTATTTTCCAAGTCGCAAGAACTTCATTTTGTCAATACTATATATATATATATATGGAACTTTATAGCCGTAGATAAAAAAAACTCTTATTCTCGACGGAATTTAATATTTTGACGGAAGTTCCGTCGGAAATAAACCCTTTCAAGTCCAATTAACGATGTCACGTGGCAGAAGTAAAATCGACGGAATAAGCGCGATTGAATATGTCCGTCGAGAATATACTAGTTCCTATGGAATATTGGTCAGAATTTTTTCCGTCGATTTTTGTCATCTCTGACCGAATTTTCGACGGACTGAATTTTGACGTGTGTATGTTCGACCGAATTGCCGATGAAATTTTCCGTCAAAGTTATTCCAATTCCTATGAAATTAGTTTAATTCTGACAAAAAATTTTGTCGGAATTAAGTCTTTTTCTTATAGTGACAAAGAGAGGTTATGTTAACTTTATTAGTAAGTCACACACATATATATAGGATAAGGCTCTGAAACGAATTGTTCGTAAACGAATATATGTAGGTCCTAGTATTGAAGGTTGTTGATTGGATGAGAATATTTAACACTAATTAGGAATATATGATGGTACATAATTGGGCCAATCAACAACCTTCAACACTGGAGCCTACATATGTTTCGTTTCAGAGCCTTATTCTATATATATATATATATGATTAACAAGTATATATCGACTTAAAAGTTGGCATGTTTTTATTATATTATAAATAAAGAGTAATTACCACAAGATCCACAAAATAAAATAAAAAATGGTTAAAGGTTTTGAACAGAAACATCATGGACTGCAAAAAGACATGTAGACTTTGATATTTGGGCGGGTACATTACGACTATACGAGGGATGATTAGTGTTCTATTGGACGAGCCCATTTGGACACTAACTAGCCCAATCCTAACGGGTTCGGTCTCAAGTTGGACATCTTTGGGGCCGACCCATATATTAAGTCATTTGATTCTTCACTTGAGACTACTAAAATTGAGAAAATTCTCAAATTTTAATAAGGATCCTTTACATTACTATACAACATCTAGAAAATAATTACAATAATCATACATCAAAAAAATAATTACAAAACTACCGCAAATCTTAATTTTGACAATTAATACGTACCTACAATTAAGGACCATTAACTTTATACACGTCAGTTACCGAACTTTATGATATTGACAATCAACTAACATCCCAGATTCAAACTAACACGAAAACAACGGAACGAGTTTTGCAGATCGGAAAACGAAATATGCCGAACATTTGAGACCGGCGAAATCAACAGACGACACAATTGTTTCCAAACAAACCTTCGAAGTTTCCATAACAGCATAACATTCACGAACAAAATCAAATTTGAGATATGCGACCAGTGATTACGAAATTTCATAGGTAAGTAAACAAGATGTTTATGCTTTCAAGTTATGATCGGTGACCAGAAACATTAATACTATAAATTTTCTTGATTGGTGATTGATTTTTTACAGATTTGTATACTGCTACATTTGTTTTAAAGTATATTCTCATATATTTACTCGTAGTTACTAAATTATCATGTATTGGTTACCTTCAATGATTTGTTCGGACTTTAATTAGTCGTAAGGTCAATATACTGAGTATTTTGATTGTAAAATTCATGTAACAATGTGTTTTATGTTCTGATTATAATTATTTATATTGGTTACTAATAACAATATATTTAGTTACTGTAAAATTATGATTTGGTGTCTGTATAATACTAATTTGGGTACTGAATTTTTTACTGAGTGTACTGGTTGTAAGCTGCATGGAAAAATATTTGATATTGCTGGTTACTACGTAGACACATATTGGTTACTGTCTACATTGGATTTGGTTGCTGTATAATGTGTTTTAGGTTCTGGTTACTAAGCGTATAATGTTGATCTGTAAAAATGTAGTTTATTTTATGGTTACTAAGTATATACATTTTGGTTACTGTGTAATCTTAATTTGGTTGCTGTATAATGTTGATTTGGTTATAGATTTTTTTTATATTAATGGTTACTTAATATATACATTAGTTATCTTTATACAACTGTTGGATTTCTAATTGGTCACAAAGTAACGTATGAAAAAATTGGCTATATGATTTTGTTACTAAGTATATATGAGTTGGTTACTGTCTACTATATATTTGGTTACTGTATAATGTTGATTCGGTTGCCAGTTACTATTATTGTCTTTTTAACTGACTTGTTTTATATAGATGGTTACTGATTAACTACATTGCTTACTACACTGGTTGTTTTGACTGTAAAATGTAATGAAACATGTGTTTTATGTTATGGTTACTAAATACATGTATGTTGGTTACTGTCTAATATTAATTTGGTTATTGGATGGTTGCTTATTGACTAAATTGGTTACCTTCATACAACTGTTGGACTTAAAATATGTAACAAATTCATTGTTCTGATTATAAAATGCATTTAAAAATGTGTTTTATGTTCAAGTTACTAATTACATGTATATTGGTTACTGTCTAACCTATATTTGGTTACTGTTCAATGTTTATCCAGTTGTCAGACAATGGAGATGATTCCAGTTGTACTTTATTTCAACGGAACGTGGACTGACAATAACCAATACAACAATTTTGAAGTTACCGGCTTACTAGTTCCATCAACTAGTTCGTTCAGAGAAATGCAAAGTTTGGTATGCAGTGCAATACGGCTAGACACGAACACAACAACGTTGTCAATCAAATGTCAGATTAGAAGCGACATTCCACCGATCAGTATATCAGATGAAACTACCTTTAGCTTCTTTATGGAAGTCAGCCGAAAATCTGATGAACAAGGTAAATTCCCACTGATTATAGAGAATGTACAAAGCAGGGGACGCACAACAATCTTTCATAACTTGATAAATGTAGAAGAAACTAAAATTCACGATGTAACGCCTATCAGATCAACACAGTTGAATTCAGAACTTGTACCGCTAGCAACACAAGGTTGCCAAATTGGAACGCAATATGCTGATCAGCTTGCCATGGAAGTTATTGAACAACAACAAGACAGACAAAATGACATATCATACACACAAGAACGATCTGATGATGTCATAACAGATCCGAATGTACGTGAAGTAAAGGTACATCAAACTTACAAAGACAAGAAAATCCTATCACAAGCAATGAGGCTGCATTCAATCAAGAAAAACAGACAACACAAAGTTGAACGAACAAGTTGTAGAGACTTCGTGCTAGTGTGCATAGACAATGAAAATTGCAGATGGAAGATGAGAGCATCAAGGTTTCAAAAAACCAGTATGTTCAAGGTGAGAGCATTCAATGACATCCACACGTGTTCAGTCAACGTACTGCTGGGAGACCACAGACAGGCAAATAGTGAGCTGGTTAGTGAATGCATAATGCACAGATTAACAAATCTGAAGAAAATATACACACCAACCGATATTGTGGAGGACATGATGACAGAGTATAATGTGTCTATCTCTTACCAAAAAGCATGGAGATCAAAGGAGAAAGCATTGGAGAAGGTGAGAGGAAGTCCACATGACTACTCACTGATCCCATCATGGTTACACATGTTGGAGAAAACAAATCCAGGTAACACACTCTAAAACACTTTATTTGTTTGTCTAGTTAGTTAGATACCCAATACAAATGAATTGGTTACCTTATTATGTATGATTAGTTACCAGCTATATTCCAACATATACATTTAATAATTGATAACAGGCCATAAACAAACTTATAACTATCCGGTTACTAACAAAAACTAAATTGGTTACTGTATATGTGATTTTTGAAACTAACATAACGTTTCAACTGAAATAGCTGATGGAAACTGTCTGAAACATATACATGTATAACAGTTTGGTTACTAACAAAAAATAACATGATTTGTAAGACCCCAACTTTTATAAATAAAAATTTAATTTCCTCTATATATTATTTTGATATAGTAAGGTGTTGATTTGATAAATGTGGTAAGTTATGGATGGAATGTGCAAATTTTACAAAGTAAGCAAGTGGTCATAATATATTCGTTGTGTCGGGGAATATTCTTTTGTCGGAGAATATTCGTACGACGGCGCAGCCATTGGTGGACCCCACAACAGAATAATTGTCGGATATAGAAAGCGACAGAAATAACATTTTCACGGCAAAACTTTTACCGTTAAACTGTTAAAATACCCGGTGATAAAAATACAGTAATACGCATTGTTGCAAAGTAGCACACGGTATTGCACAATATCTTTGATTATTGATGCTTACGTAAGAAGTCACTCAGTATTTAATAATTGCTACAGTAGTTGTTGCACAGTATATCATATTATTGATTCAATTATTGTCACAGTATCATCTGCACAATATTTTATATTATTAAATCAATAATGGTCAGTCATATTATTTAAATGATATTATTAGATAGCATTATTGGCAATGTCTAGAAAGTTCTGTCTAGGAAAGGGGTTAGTTAATTGCGCTCCAGTAAGAAAAAAATCTTTATCGGAAGGCCCCCTCTTTCCTGGGAACGACCTGGTTGTCATTATTGTGATTCTGTAATATTAATTTATATAATAATTGATGAATGGTTGATAAAAATATTTTCATTGTGTTGGAAATATTAATGTTAGTAGAAATCGACATTTATTTCGATAATAGTTAATTTTCGGATGTTAAATTGACCTAACGGAGAATTAATCAGATAAATGAGCAATTAATGGGTGGTTAACATGTGGGACCCACTTATTGGTGGATAATAAATAGTTGGTGGGTAGTTGCAGGGGTGGAGGTGCAAGATTTATAAACTTGAGGGACTAAATTAAAAATTTAGGCAAAGATGGAGGTACTAAAGTGTAATTGTCCAACCTTTTTCTAGCCTATAAATAGCAAGCTAATTTCATTCATTTCTCACCATTCTTGAAGAACAAAGTTATTATAGTGAGAAAAATTATAGAGAGAAAAAGAAGAAGAGTATTCTGCTACTACACTACTCCAGTATCCAATCTTCTACTGAGGTAAGGGGTATTATTTCTTTTATATTCATAAAGAATGCTATTTTCTTTCAATACTCGTAAGGGTTGTTACTCTATTCTTTATTGATCTGTGGGAGTAACCTGTCTACGCGGATTACCGCATGCATGGTGAATAACCCTTTGTATTCATTCTTTATTGATCTGTGGGAGTAACCTGTCTACGCGGATTACCGCATGCCTGGTGAAAACCTTTTGTATTCATTCAATTCCTTAATAATCTGTGGGAATAACCTGTCTACGCGGATTACCGCATGCGTGGTGAATCACCCTTCGTATTCATTTCTATTAAATTGTGGAAATGATCTGTCTACGCGGATTACCGCATGACGGGTGAAAATCCAATTACAGTTTCGTATATTCATTCATACTCGTACGAAATATTATTTCACTGAAATATTGGTCTGAACTTGTTATGAAATTTTCATCTTTTTATGACAAGTTACTATTCACGGGTTACTATTCACGAGTTACTATTCACGGTAAAAAAAAATATTTTTTTTTTATCTTTGATTGAATCCAAGTTTTGAATTTCATTCTTGAATTTTGCTCCACAATTGATTATTACGGAGTATTCATGAACTTGGATAAATTAAATTACGAATTCCTAATTTTTGTCCTTTATCTCACTGGATTCGTTTTTATATTATTTTTCATCATCCTCAGTCTTAAATGATGATACAAATGAATATCTTTGGCCTGTAGTGCAAAGATGAATGATTATTTGATGAATATCTTTGGCCTGTAGTGCAAAGATGATTACCTGATGAATATCTTTGGTCCGTAGTGCAAAGATGGACAGGAGTTGAGATGAACATGATCACTGGTGATATAAATGAATATCTTTAGCCTGTAGTGCAAAGATGAATATTTGATTCGAGATATATATTGATTGATGTTACAGGGATAAAATATTGATGATGAACTTTAAATCATAGAAGATAGTAGACTTCATTCTCTGCTTAACTCTTCTAATGATTTGTTATTTCCGCTGCGAATATTGATCTAAAACTTGTTGTCCATAATATTTTATCTGAACTGTTGAAGACTAACGATAATTTATTTTTCATTATCTTAGTCATAATATTCTTTACTGGGCTAGTTGAGCTCACCCTTTTCTTCCATTGTTCTCTTCAGGAAATGAGAATATTGCGGGTACTAGTCGGGGAATGGAGTGATGGTCCGAGTTAGAGCAGTAGTAGTCCTCGCTATTTTTGTGAAATAGTGTGATAATAATTGTAATGAGGACTTAGTTTGAATCTTAATATTTTCTACATATTTGTACTGAGACTCACAGTTGTGTGGTCGTATTTTGCACGACCGTATGATATAAAGTTTGTATTTGAATTCTGTATCATGTATTTGGCGACTCAGAATGGGTTGGGTTGACTGGACCTATTCTGGGGGCGTCACAGTTGGTATCAGAGCTTAGGGATATGATCTCTGACAGAGATCTGGGAATAGAACTAGGAGGGGAGAGACGAGTAAATCCTTCGCTAGTGTTTGTCCTACCTAAGCTTATGTGGTATTTATTTTGCCGGTCGGAACATAGGGTTAATATGTGATATGTTAATTTATTTGATTAACCCTTGTTTTATGGCAGTATTTGAGAATGGCAGCTGAAAATCTTAACAATGGAGTGAATGAGACCGTTGAGACACCTTTAATCACCAACCAAGAGAACGTACAACAGGAAGGCAACAATTCTCCTGTAAACAACCCTACCGAAGAAATGATAAATGACGGGATGTTCAGAAGTTTTTTGCAGTTCATGCAAAACCAGACGAGGGAGACTCGTGTTCATAATACAGGTGGAAATAATAACTCG
Organism: Panax stipuleanatus; assembly: GCA_020205555.1. NCBI lineage: Eukaryota > Viridiplantae > Streptophyta > Magnoliopsida > Apiales > Araliaceae > Panax > Panax stipuleanatus. Next base: position 5,609,885 of record CM035124.1, read on the forward strand.
CGGCTTGTCACTGCCAGGCAGTTTAAAGAGTTGGGACCACCAGAGTTTCAGGGAAAGCCAGATCCAATCAAGGCAGAGACGTGGGTTAAGCAGATTACCAAGATATTTGATGTCTTGGGATGCACGGAGGAACAGAAGGTTTCATTCGCCACGTTTATGTTTCGTGGAGAGGCAGATTACTGGTGGGAATCTGTGAAGCGTACCCAGCCTGCCGCACTCAAGATGTCTTGGGAGACGTTTCAGAAACTGTTCAATGACAAGTACTTTCCAGAAAGTATTCGTCACATGAAAGAGGTAGAGTTTATCAGACTAGAACAGAACAACATGACGGTGTCCCAGTACGAGGCTAAGTTCGCGGAGTTATCCCGGTTTGCACCTCATTTGGTGGAGAATGAGGAACGTATGACGCGGATGTTTCTGAGAGGTTTGAAACCCGAGATTCGTCAATACCTCATTTCTCACAAATTTTCTTTATATTCGGATGTAGTGAACAGGGCCCAGTTATTAGAACGAGATAGTGATTACGTTCAACCAAAGGACAACAACCAAGGTCGTACCGGTGGCAGCAGTCATCGAAACAATGACAACCAGCAGGGAGGAAAGCATCATGACAGAAGCGGTAACCACTCCGGTGGTAATCGTGGCCATGATAATAGAAGAAGTGAGTCGGGGGGAGATTTCAAGAAGAGAAGGTACAACAATGAGAACGTGAAGACGTCAACAGCAGCACCAACTGTTTCTAGGGGCGGAGAACGACCGCCAGTCGTATGCTATAAATGCGGGCAAGAGGGACACATCAGTCCTAACTGCACACAACAATCTAAGGTGTGTTATAACTGTGGAAAGGAAGGACATATAGCTCGAGTGTGTCCTGTGGCAAAACCAAGTCCAGCAGTGGTAGTGATCCCTAAGGCTGTTCCGGACAAGTCAAAGTCGGTAGTTCCTGGAAGAGCTTTTGTCGTGACTGCCCAGCAAGCAAGGAACCCGAAAGAGGTTATTACGGGTAAGCTGATCATAAACTCTTGCGAAGTTTATACCTTGTTAGATACCGGTGCTACCCATTCCTTTATTTCACCTGCTTGTGCTCAACGTTTGAACTTGACTTCTGATAAATTAGACTTTGACTTATCTGTTGAAACTCCGTTAGGAGAAACCTTTGTTACATCTACAGTTTACAAATCTTGCTTGATTCAGATTGGTACCCTTACCTTACCTGTTGATCTTATATCTTTGAAAATACTTGCATTTGACGTGATTTTAGGAATTGACTGGTTAACCACTTACCATGCCAAAATTGATTGTTTTCGTAAGGTTGTTAGTTTTCATATTCCTAATCAACCTGTTGTGCGAATCCAAACCACCAAACCACTAAAATCAGTCAATATCATTTCAAATCCCAAGGCTATTCGTTTATTGAAAAACGGATGTCAAGCTTTCTTAGCTCATGTCACTGATCTAAATCAGAATACATCAGATTTGAATGATATTTCCGTTGTTAATGAGTTTCCTGATGTATTTCCCGAAGAACTTCCCGGTCTACCCCCAGAACGTGAAGTTGAATTCTTTATTGACCTTGAGCCCGGTACAAAGCCCATTTCTAAAACCCCATATCGAATGGCTCCTATTGAACTTCAGGAGTTAAAGGTCCAATTACAAGAGTTGTTAGATATCGGTTTTATTCGTCCTAGTACGTCTCCTTGGGGTGCTCCTGTTTTATTCGTAAAGAAGAAAGACGGGAGTATGCGACTTTGTATTGACTATCGGGAGTTGAACCATGTCACCATTAAGAATAGGTATCCGTTACCTCGTATTGATGACCTGTTCGACCAGTTGCAAGGAGCGCAATTTTTTTCAAAGATCGATCTTCGTTCTGGATATCATCAGTTGAAGATTAAAACTGAGGATATTCCAAAGACTGCTTTCAGAACACGGTACGGGCATTATGAGTTCTTAGTCATGTCTTTTGGATTGACTAATGCTCCTGCTGCTTTCATGGATATGATGAACCGTGTATTCAAAGAATATTTAGATCAGTTTGTGGTTGTCTTTATTGATGACATCCTCATCTATTCTAAAAGTCGTGAAGATCATAACCACCACTTGAAGATGGTACTTCAAAGGCTTCGTGATAACAAGCTTTATGCCAAATTGAAGAAATGCGAGTTCTGGCTTGAGGAAGTAGCATTCCTTGGGCACGTGGTATCAAAACATGGGGTATCTGTTGACCCGGCGAAGATTGAAGCAATACAAAGTTGGGAACAACCTAAATCGGTGACCGAAGTACGTAGCTTTCTGGGCTTAGCTGGTTATTATCGGAGATTCGTGGAAGAATTTTCTCGAATCGCTACTCCATTAACTCAGCTGACTCGGAAAGATGCAAAATTCGTATGGAACGAGGAATGCGAGAAGAGCTTTCAAGAGCTCAAGAGGAGACTCATTTCGGCACCTGTTCTGACAATACCATCTGGTTCGGATGGATTTGTCATTTACAGCGATGCTTCGGGCAAAGGGTTAGGATGTGTTCTCATGCAACATGGGAAAGTCATAGCCTATGCCTCACGACAACTCAAAGAATATGAGAGGAATTATCCTACTCATGATCTAGAGTTGGCAGCAGTCGTTTTTGCGTTGAAGATATGGAGACACTACCTGTATGGGGAGAAAGTGGAGATCTATACAGATCATAAGAGCCTCAAATATTTCTTTACCCAGAAGGAACTTAACATGCGGCAACGACGTTGGCTTGAGTTGTTGAAAGATTACGACCATACCATCCAATATCATCCTGGAAAAGCAAACGTGGTAGCAGACGCGTTAAGTAGAAGATCATATGCGGGAATGAGTGCGATGCTGTCAACACAAAGGCCCATTTTGTGTGACTTACAAAGGATGGAGATAGAGTTCAAGACTCCGGGGACCCACATGATGATGTCAAGTTTACGCGTAGAACCAGCTTTAATTGATAAAGTTAAAGCTGCTCAATCTACAGATCCGGAGTTGATGAAGATGAAGAAGAAGGTGCAAGAAGGTGTTATTCCAGAAGCAAGAATCGATGAAGAAGGAATACTTCGAGTCAACTCCAGACTTTGTGTTCCTAACGATTCTGACTTGAAGTATAGAATCATGATGGAGGCACATAACACACCGTTTGCGATCCATCCTGGGAGTACTAAAATGTATCGTGATCTTCGACATACATTTTGGTGGAGCAATATGAAGAGAGAGATCGCGGAGTTCATCTCTAGATGTTTAACTTGTCAACGTGTAAAGGCGGAGCATCAAGTACCGAAGGGTCCATTGCAACCACTGGAGATTCCGAAATGGAAGTGGGAACACATTACCATGGATTTCGTTACGGGTCTTCCCAAGATTTCTCAAGGCATAGATGCAATTTGGGTTATTGTCGATAGATTAACTAAGTCTGCTCATTTCTTGCCTATACGAGAAACTTATTCACTGGAACGTCTTGCTCATATGTACATAAATGAGATTGTGAGATTGCATGGCATGCCAGTATCCATAATTTCGGATCGTGACCCAAGATTTACTTCACGATTTTGGGTCAGTTTGCAGAAAGCTATGGGCACCGATCTACGATTCAGTTCTGCATATCATCCTCAAACTGACGGGCAATCGGAAAGGACTATTCAAACTCTTGAAGATCTATTGAGACTCTGTGTTCTAGATTTCAAAGGGAGTTGGGACAAGTACTTACCATTGGTGGAATTCTCCTACAACAACAGTTATCAGGCAAGTATAGGCATGGCTCCATTCGAGGCGTTGTATGGACGGAAGTGTCGTTCTCCAGTATGTTGGGACGAGGTGGGTGAAGCAACATTGTTAGGACCGGAGTTAGTACGTATGACTACGGAAAAGATTCAAATAATCCGACAACGTATACAAACGGCACAAGATCGACAAAAGAGTTATGCGGATCTTCATCGAAGAGACGTAGAATTTAATGTCGGAGATCATGTATTGTTACGTGTTGCTCCATGGAAAGGAGTTACGAGATTCGGGAAGAGAGGAAAGCTCAATCCACGATTCATTGGTCCATATGAGATCCTTGACCAAGTAGGAAAGGTGGCCTATAGACTCGCTTTACCTCCAAGCATGTCTCGTGTTCATAACGTTTTTCACATATCCATGTTACGTAAATATGTGAAAGACCTAAATCACATTATTGAGTTAGAACCAGACGAGATAGCCGAAGATTTAACGTACGAGGAGGTACCTGTCAAGATCTTGGATAAGAAGGAACATGTCCTACGCTCGAAGATTATACCTCAAGTTAAAGTTTTGTGGAGGAACCATGATATCGAGGAAATGACCTGGGAGTTAGAATCGGAAATGAAAGCGAGGTATCCTCACCTTTTCGACATACCAGGTACGTACGTCAATTTCGAGGACGAAATTTCATAAGGAGGGGAGGTTGTAAGACCCCAACTTTTATAAATAAAAATTTAATTTCCTCTATATATTATTTTGATATAGTAAGGTGTTGATTTGATAAATGTGGTAAGTTATGGATGGAATGTGCAAATTTTACAAAGTAAGCAAGTGGTCATAATATATTCGTTGTGTCGGGGAATATTCTTTTGTCGGAGAATATTCGTACGACGGCGCAGCCATTGGTGGACCCCACAACAGAATAATTGTCGGATATAGAAAGCGACAGAAATAACATTTTCACGGCAAAACTTTTACCGTTAAACTGTTAAAATACCCGGTGATAAAAATACAGTAATACGCATTGTTGCAAAGTAGCACACGGTATTGCACAATATCTTTGATTATTGATGCTTACGTAAGAAGTCACTCAGTATTTAATAATTGCTACAGTAGTTGTTGCACAGTATATCATATTATTGATTCAATTATTGTCACAGTATCATCTGCACAATATTTTATATTATTAAATCAATAATGGTCAGTCATATTATTTAAATGATATTATTAGATAGCATTATTGGCAATGTCTAGAAAGTTCTGTCTAGGAAAGGGGTTAGTTAATTGCGCTCCAGTAAGAAAAAAATCTTTATCGGAAGGCCCCCTCTTTCCTGGGAACGACCTGGTTGTCATTATTGTGATTCTGTAATATTAATTTATATAATAATTGATGAATGGTTGATAAAAATATTTTCATTGTGTTGAAAATATTAATGTTAGTAGAAATCGACATTTATTTCGATAATAGTTAATTTTCGGATGTTAAATTGACCTAACGGAGAATTAATCAGATAAATGAGCAATTAATGGGTGGTTAACATGTGGGACCCACTTATTGGTGGATAATAAATAGTTGGTGGGTAGTTGCAGGGGTGGAGGTGCAAGATTTATAAACTTGAGGGACTAAATTAAAAATTTAGGCAAAGATGGAGGTACTAAAGTGTAATTGTCCAACCTTTTTCTAGCCTATAAATAGCAAGCTAATTTCATTCATTTCTCACCATTCTTGAAGAACAAAGTTATTATAGTGAGAAAAATTATAGAGAGAAAAAGAAGAAGAGTATTCTGCTACTACACTACTCCAGTATCCAATCTTCTACTGAGGTAAGGGGTATTATTTCTTTTATATTCATAAAGAATGCTATTTTCTTTCAATACTCGTAAGGGTTGTTACTCTATTCTTTATTGATCTGTGGGAGTAACCTGTCTACGCGGATTACCGCATGCATGGTGAATAACCCTTTGTATTCATTCTTTATTGATCTGTGGGAGTAACCTGTCTACGCGGATTACCGCATGCCTGGTGAAAACCTTTTGTATTCATTCAATTCCTTAATAATCTGTGGGAATAACCTGTCTACGCGGATTACCGCATGCGTGGTGAATCACCCTTCGTATTCATTTCTATTAAATTGTGGAAATGATCTGTCTACGCGGATTACCGCATGACGGGTGAAAATCCAATTACAGTTTCGTATATTCATTCATACTCGTACGAAATATTATTTCACTGAAATATTGGTCTGAACTTGTTATGAAATTTTCATCTTTTTATGACAAGTTACTATTCACGGGTTACTATTCACGAGTTACTATTCACGGTAAAAAAAAATATTTTTTTTTTATCTTTGATTGAATCCAAGTTTTGAATTTCATTCTTGAATTTTGCTCCACAATTGATTATTACGGAGTATTCATGAACTTGGATAAATTAAATTACGAATTCCTAATTTTTGTCCTTTATCTCACTGGATTCGTTTTTATATTATTTTTCATCATCCTCAGTCTTAAATGATGATACAAATGAATATCTTTGGCCTGTAGTGCAAAGATGAATGATTATTTGATGAATATCTTTGGCCTGTAGTGCAAAGATGATTACCTGATGAATATCTTTGGCCCGTAGTGCAAAGATGGACAGGAGTTGAGATGAACATGATCACTGGTGATATAAATGAATATCTTTAGCCTGTAGTGCAAAGATGAATATTTGATTCGAGATATATATTGATTGATGTTACAGGGATAAAATATTGATGATGGACTTTAAATCATAGAAGATAGTAGACTTCATTCTCTGCTTAACTCTTCTAATGATTTGTTATTTCCGCTGCGAATATTGATCTAAAACTTGTTGTCCATAATATTTTATCTGAACTGTTGAAGACTAACGATAATTTATTTTTCATTATCTTAGTCATAATATTCTTTACTGGGCTAGTTGAGCTCACCCTTTTCTTCCATTGTTCTCTTCAGGAAATGAGAATATTGCGGGTACTAGTCGGGGAATGGAGTGATGGTCCGAGTTAGAGCAGTAGTAGTCCTCGCTATTTTTGTGAAATAGTGTGATAATAATTGTAATGAGGACTTAGTTTGAATCTTAATATTTTCTACATATTTGTACTGAGACTCACAGTTGTGTGGTCGTATTTTGCACGACCGTATGATATAAAGTTTGTATTTGAATTCTGTATCATGTATTTGGCGACTCAGAATGGGTTGGGTTGACTGGACCTATTCTGGGGGCGTCACATGATTACCATTATGTACAGAATTGGATACAATGATATTAGACAAATCATAAGATAACAGTAACCAAAATGTAATAAATACGTATCCAAACAGTTATATGACAATAAAGAAAAGAGTATAACAAATCAGTTTTTGGTTGCTATCATATAACCATACCATAATAAATAAGTAACCAAACCATTGTTGTTAGTAACCAGAACATGTAAACTAAACAATTACATAATATCAACACTATGTAAAAGTGACCAAAATCCCACATTGAGTGCACAATAACAGTAACCAAATCATAAGATAGCAGTAACCATAACATGATAAAGAAGTAACCACACAATAATGATGACAATAACATAATTTAATTACATTCTGGACACCATATGCACTGTGTTGAAAACAATATTATCGTAATTAGTTGCACACAATTAAACATATAAATGGTTACCATCTGCTACTAGTTTGGATACCGTCTCCTACTTGAACTATAATGACATTGCTAAAATTTCATACCAGGTTCCGTCACATCTCTGGAGTTGGAAGCAAATGGTCGTTTCAAATATCTATTCTTTGCCATTGGAGCATCCATTCAAGCATGGCACCATTGCTTTCCAATCATTGTAATTGATGGCACGTTCATACAATCAACCTACGGGGGCACACTCCTGATAGCAAGCACGCAGGATGCAAACAGAAACATTGTTCCGGTTGCTTTTGCAGTAGTTGACAGATAGACATGAAGCCATTGTACAGGGACTGAATTTTGTGTTCCCCGATGTCATGCATGGTTCGTGTACATATCATGTATTGAAAAATATAAAAAACAGATTCAGAAAGAGAGGAGAAGAACTCAAACAGGCGTACAATGGGGCTTGTAGAGCTTATACCATTGAACAATTCAACAAACACATGGTTGAACTTGATGCAATTGATGTTCGAATAAGGACATATTTGGAGGAAGAGGTCAAGTTGGAGAAGTGCACGAGGCTCCATGGGACTGTAAGCAGGTACTCGACAATGACTTCAAACACAGCGGAATCTATCAACAATGCAATCAAGGGGATCAGGGAACTTCCAGTTACAACAATGATTGAATGCATCCGTTGTATGATTCAAAGATGGTATTTCACAAACAAACAAGCAGCCATATCAACATTCACTACACTTTCCACGGCAGCTGAGTCAAAGTTGCAATCAAATATCACTAAATCAAAGAAATTTAAGGTAACAAATACAAATTTTAAATTATTACAACTGAAGATTCATTTATTGATTACTGTCATACTATGGTTTTGGTTACTGCTTTATTATGGTACGGTTACCTTTATATGCTTAGAATATTCTGCTGGTAATATTATACTGAGGTGAGCCAGGATTGATTACATGTGTGTTTCTGTTTTGGTTACCGTTAAACTCTCTTATGGTTACTATCATATTATGTTTTGGTTACTGCTTAATTGAGTTATGGTTACCTGTTTATGCTGGTAATGTTACCAATATTACGTATAACTGCCATTCTTTAGATGTAAACAAACTAAACATTTATACATACTAACGACACACTTAATTTGTGTTATAGGTTGAGACATCAAACCTATTGATCTTCACTGTTTACGATGTCACCAAACAATATATTGTCGACATCGAACAAAGGTCATGCACATGCCGTAAATTTCAGTACCATGAGATGCCTTGTCCGCACGCTGCTGCTGTTATCAGCAAGAGGAATCTGAACTGTTATGAATTTTGCTCAAAAAACTATTTAAAAACAACTTTGGTAGACACATATTCAACGTCCGTCATGCCATTAGATGACAAAGAGAACTGGGACGTGCCAGAAGAAGTAAAAAAAATATGTGTAAGACCACCAAACTCAAGAAGACCAGCTGGAAGACCAAAGCTAGGGAGGTACAAGCACGGATCTGAAAATAAAATTCAAAACAAATGCAGCAGGTGCCAAGAAAAGGGACACAACAGAAAAACATGCAATAATCCACCAATTTTAAGACCAAAATATGTCTGATATATTACATTATCAACAAGAGTATAAATACAGGGATGTATAGTTGTTTACTGTCAGTAACTATTAACCAGATATTTGGTAACATTTTTTATGATGTACAATACCAAGACTTGTGTTGCACAATATTAACTAATATTTTGACTTCTGATTCCATCATGATTTATCGTTATAAAGCAAACATATACATTAAACAATTGATAAGAGTTCTGAAACATTGTTATGTACATTTGGTTACTCATCAAAAATAACATGGTTACCTCTATATAAATATACCTATGTAATTTATAAATATCCATCAGCTGGATAAATGATAACTCTCACATGTACATTTAGCACTTGATAAAATTTCCAATATAAGCTTTCAATAATATGGTTACCAACTTCACATCTCAAACTATCTTTTTTTTAATGATATCTATAAGTGACCATCATATATATAAATGGTAAATCTTAATTGGAGTTTCTGATTCAGTCATGATGACATGGTATAAATAAATTATATGCATTTAATACTGATAACAGGCCAGAAACAAGCTTTAACAATCTAGTTACTAACAACAATTAAAATGGTTACCTTATATATAAGGTTTGAAAACCAACATAACATTACAACTGAAATAGCTGATGGAAACTGTTCTGAAGCATTTATATGTGTATTTGGTTACTCACAAAAACTAAAATGGTTACCTATACATGCATGTTTAGCTACCAACTGACATTTTCCAAATAACGTCTATAGCTATGTAATTTATAAGTATCCATAAGCTATATAAATGGGGCACACTCACATTACTTTTAACACTTGATATTTATACTGATACAAGCTTATAACTATCTGATTTGAAACAAAAAATAAAATATTTACCTTTCTATTCATGTTTGGTTACCCCACGGCATCTTTCAAACAAATGTATCAAACAACTTATAAGTAACAAATACAAACCAACAAACAATGTCAAACATCTGGTGATATAATCAAAAACTGTAATAACATTTACATAAGCTGCACAAAGCATTAAAAACTCACTAACCATAACAAATGGTTATGGATATCCAACAAAATCAATGTACGAAACATATTTTATAAGAAAAATACAATGACAACTGAACTAATCATCAAAATCTGGTACAAATCTTCCTGGAAATTCCCTATCAGACTTATATCCCTCTAATTGTTTATTTCTAACATGCATGTACAGGTTTGTGCACAATTTCTTTCGATACTTTAGAATGGGGAATGGAATAGGAATTTCAGCAAACTTCTGGTGAATGACATGCTCAGCAAAACAAATTGTGAACATCCCACAATCACTGCACAAACAAACAAAATAAAACAAACATCAAAACTAAAATCATGCTATATGTTAGTAATTAAATAAAAGTAAACCATGTAAACCTTACCCCTCAGTTTGTTCAGGTACCCCTTCTGCAAATTCCAATTCAATTATATCATCTTCATCCTTGTTACGATACGGTTCACTACCGAAGTCAATATCAGACCTATCCCTCCAAAAACCACTCTTACGCAGTATTGTGGGTAGGATGAAGATATAGGGCTCACAAACATATGAAATTTTTGTCTGCATTGTTTTCCTGTTTGGCTGCAGAGAATTATAAACTGTTAAACGTCTGCGATGCACGTCAAATGTCAGCAAAAACCAGTGATCCGGCGATGACATATGAATGGGGAACAACACGAAATCAACGTTGACCCAAGGTGTGTTGACATCCATGAACAACCCATGGATGTATTCGGCAACATCACCCTCCCCAGACAAGATACTCTTATCAGCCTTTTTACTAATGTATTCCTCAAAAAGAGCAGTCATCTTGCCGTGAAACCAACAGTCAGTGGTCGTTGCCCTTATATGAACGCTATCGGAGTGTCTGACCAGTTTACGGAAGTAGTATAATGCAATATTTATGTGCTGAACCAAAACAAAAAAACAAAATCCAAAAGATATTAACAATTGCTGAAAAAATATAAATCTGTAATATAGTAACCAGTACTGTTAACACTAGTAACTTAACCAGATGAATAAGGTAACCATAACTATCTCAACATCATTTGAAACAAAAAAAAAAACTCACATCGTCATCTAACCACTGTCCAGGAGTCTTCAGTTTGTAAAACCACATTTTTGATGATATCGGAATAGATCCAAATAAAAAAGCAGGTTCAATTTGGTCATTCTTTCCTGGGAATTTGTCAGTCCTTCAATATAAAATCATACATAATATTAGTATACATGCTAACATTATAAATTACAATATTACTATACACTACCAAATCAGACTTGAACATTAAATAATATCCAATCTAATCAACCACTGTATTATAAACAGTTTCATAGTAACCAACAAATAATAACGTAATAACAATAATTTAATAGTAACCAATACATAATTTAACAGTAACCAAAACATAATTTAACAATAACCAACACATACACATCATGTTACCAACCCCCATTTAAGGAACCTGAATGTACTAAACAGTAACCATAACATCATAAAGCATTAACCATTGATCATAAAAAATACATACTGGTAGCCGACTCATAACATAACAATAAAATAACAGTAACCATAACATAATAAAGCATTAACCAGAAAACAACATAATAGTAACCATAACATTTATGTAATAGTAACTATTTTTTTATAAATGGAAACAAATTTATTTATTTTATAAAAAACTATACCATTGTTAAAAAACAAATAACAGACCTTTTCCTGTTGTTTAGTCCAATCCTAAACCATTGATCAAACAATGCCTCTTCGTACTTTGAGGGCATGGCCATGCATACGTTGGGGAATGCATAAGTGCCTGCACGTATTTCAGTATCAACCACGGAAGTAGAAGGTGAACCCGCAGATCCAAACTTTATCGTATATGGAGTTCTCAACACGGCACTCTTTACGGGTTCACGAAACGGTCTACCACCAGGTTTAAGGACATTTAACTCCACCTCATCACACTGCACTATGTCTTGCGTGGTTAATAACATATTATCAAGTACAGAACTGCTGTCTGCCTCCAATTTATCCACCTTTATCAATTAACATAAAAGAAAACAGGTGCAATTAGATTTCAACCCAAACACATGCAGTTAACTAAATATGCAATAACAAACAGAATGAACAATAACATAATGACTATAATGGACATTATAATAATAACCAACAGATGATATAACAGTAACCAAACAATATTATTATAGTAACCAACACATTCAAATAGTAACCAAACAATAATATAATATAAACCATAACATAAATAATAGTAACACTAACCTCATCAGAAACATAAACAACCATCTCCCTTCCATTTAATTGGCTTAATAAATCAAAAGACGGCATGTCATTGTTCTTGCCAATCTGTGAAAAATAAAAACAACTAATTAATATTTAAAACAAAACACATAAAAAAATAAACAAAACAATAACCATAAGATAATAAAGGAGTAAACAAACAATTATACAATAGTAACCAAAACAGGTTGTAATGATAAATAATTACATAGTAACAATTACATAGTAACCATAACAAAATATACAAGTAACCAAACTCCCAAATCATATGATGACAGTAACCAACACATAATAAAAAGGTAACCAACATTTATATAATAATTAAAATAACAGAATTCAAATTAGCTAACCTTGACATTATCTTCTTCATCAATATTTTTTATTTCTTGGGCCTCTTCCATCTTAACATCGTGTTCAACCTCTTTAACAATCTCAGCTTCATCCTCATCCTTAATCTTGTCGACTTCATTCTCCTTTTCTTTCAAAACATAATCACCCTCATCAGTCAAATCATGTTCAACCTCTTTAACAACCTTCTCAATCACATCTGAAACATCGTTATCATCATCATTCTCCTTTTCTTTCAAACCATCATCGCCCTCACCAGTCACATCATGTTCAACCTCTTTAACAATCTCAGTTTCATCCTCATCCTTCTTCTCGTCAACTTTCAACCCAACATCACCGTCATCATTCTCTTTCACTCCTGAACCACCGTCATCATCGTCATCCTCCTTTCCTCTCAAACCATCAGCATCATCATCAACATCATCAGAACCATCAGAGTCATCACCATAGTCATCACCATTATCATCATCATGATCAGAATCATCATCACCATCATCTTTTTTGTTATTTTTGTCCTCCTCACCTTTGTTCCGACGTAGCTCCTGTCTAATAATGGACCTCAAGTCCCTGCATACCTCAACTTGTAAAATACGCATTTCATCTCTAAGATCAGACCCCAACTCTTGAATGTTTTTCTTTAGTTCAGACACTTTCTTTTCCAACGGCCTAAACCGTGCATCAATTGCATCTTTAACATCATCAATTGAAAATCCAACGTCTTCAACCTTCACATTTTTTTCCACCTTCCTATCAGCATCATTCCCATTGAAAAAGTGAACGCCGCCCAAATCCAAACGATCCTTCTCCTCAGCAGTAGGAATCAAATTTTTTATCCTCAGCTGAAAATAATTAATCACACCTTAATATAACATCTACCAACCATTATACAATTAAAGTAAAAAAAACAAGACATAAAAAATCATAAAATACAATAAATAACCAACTTTATACATGATGGTAACAAACTACAAAGTCATTAGAACCTGCATACAATGATGCCAGTAACCAACTGTATATATAAAGGTCACCAATTATATTATTATCAGAAAACTACGTAAAATATAATAGTAACCAATTGTGTATATAAAGGTAACCAATTGTGTATATAATGGTAACCAACTGTATATATAAAGGTAACCAACTATATATTATTATTAAACTGTATAAAGTATAATCAGTACCATCTGGGTATATACAGGTAACCAACTAAATTGTTATTAGTATGATACATAACTATAATTAGTAGCCAACTCTGTATCTATAGGAAACCAATTATAGTGTGATTAGTAATCTTAAAAATATAACTAGAAACCTATTGTCTATATAAAGGTAACTAACTACATAAACTGTGTATATAAAGGTAACCAATTGTGTATATAAAGTTATCAACTGTATATATAAGGTAACCATCTATATTTTATAAGTAAACTTCACAAAGTATAATCAGTACCAACTGTGTATATACAGGTAACCAACTAAATTGTTATTAGTAATATACAAAAATATAATCAGTAACCAATTGTGTATATAATGGTAACCAACTGTATATATAAAGGTACCCAACTATATATTATTATTAAACTATATAAAGTATAATCAGTACCATCTGGGTATATACAGGTAACCAACTAAATTGTTATTAGTATGATACATAAATTTATTAGTAGCCAACTCTGTATCTATAGGTAACCAATTATATTGTGATTATTAACCTTAAAAATATAACCAGTAACCAATTGTCTATATAAAGGTAACCAACTACATTGACTGTGTATAAAAAGGTAACCAATTGTGTATATAAAGGTACCAACTGTATATATAAGGTAACCAACTATATTTTATTAGTAAACTGCACAAAGTATAATCAGTATCAACTGTGTATATACAGGTAACCAACTAAATTGTTATTAGTAAGATACAAAAATATAATCAGTAGCCAACTCTGAATATATAGGTTACCAATTATATTGTGATTACTAACCTTAAAAATACAATCAGTAACCAATTGTCTATATAAAGGTAACCAACTACATTATTATTGGTAGCATGCATACCTGTCCAGAACCAAAAACTAGATCGTTTAGCTTGTCATTTGTAGGGGGCTTCACTAGTTCTTTCCATCTAAATACTCGAACATTCGAAGGATGCTCATCATTACATATACCCCGAGCTTTGAATGTAGGAATGGTCTCAAACAAGAACACTTGGAATACATAAGGAAGGCCATTCAACTTATAAGATTTAGTGTAATGATCCTTATAGAAATTATAAATCCAACCACCATTCGTTCCTTTCTTCAACCGTCCTTTCAAAGCATTGGACAAAGAGTACTTTGTCAGCTCAAAGGCCACTTTCCCCCAAGGATAACAACTAACATTACCAAAACATAAAAAGTTAATCATTGCACCATCCACATAATTATCAGAAACAGTGGATAGTATAAAATTAAACACCAACAAAATCATCGACATTCTCAACGCCTCATCATCATTGTCAAAAATTGCCTCCCGATATACCCTCCCTATGCTACTACGCGTCACAGCCTCGTCCCCAAAAAACTTTTCCACCAACAAATTTTTCATACCTTTGTATGCAGAAATGTCTTCCTCACCTTGCCATCTCAAACCAGAAATCAAACTAAACTCTGGCAAACCAAACCGGATCCTTTTCTCCCCGAACAGAAACCACATTTCCCCGTCATCCCTTTGGTGAACCTCTCTAACAAGAGCGTGATGAATAATTTGAGAATACATTTGATGTTCACCAAAATCAAGAAAATTTCCAAAACAAGAAGTCTTAAACTTCTCCAACTGACTTTTATTCAGCTTCTTCATAATAATACTAGGGACTTCCATGTCACACCAGTATATTATTTTCCCGGTAAAATTTCTGTTACGTTCCTCGTAATAAAGATCCCATATCTGCAAATAAACAAAATCAGAAATAAACAGTCATTAGTAACCAACATGGCAACATATAACCAAACAGTATCCAAACAATTATATGGCAATAACAATAACAGAATATGTAATCAAACCCATTTCAGACAAACCATGTATACTAAAAAGTTATATTATATAATAGAGCAGTAACCAAACAATTATATGATAGTAACCATAACATGATTTGTTGGGGACCAAACATAAACATGTTGATCAAACCCAGTAACCAGACACCACATTGAGGGAACAAATAATAGAGCCAAATCATAAATAACATTAAAAAAAATATAATAAATCAGAACCAAACAAATATTTTATAGTAACCTGAACATGATTTCATGGTGACCAAACATAAATAACATGTTCATCAAACTGGTAACATGTTCATCAAACCCAGTTCAGGCAACCCATGTATACTAAACAATTACATAATAACCAGAAAATATATAAAAGTAACCAAACTCTCACCTTAATAGCACATTAATAGTAACCAATTCATAAGATAACAGTTAACATATATAATAAAGCAGTAACCAAACAATTATATGATAGTAACCAGAACATGATTTGATGTTTACCAAACATAAACATTTGATCAAACCCAGTAACCAAACCCCACATTGAGGGAACAAATAATAGAGGCAAATCATAAATAACAGTACCAAAATATAATAAATCAGGGACCAAACAAATATATTATAGTAATCTGAACATGAATTCATGGTGACCAAACATGAACAACATGTTCATCAAACATAATAAATAAGTAACCAAACAGTTATATTATAGTACCCAAATCATAATAGGACATTAACCAAAACATAATAAATAAGTAACTAAACAGTTATATAATAATAACCAACTCAGTTTTTAATGGTTACCATTACAGAAACAACATTTACATCAAACCAGTCTAGGCAAAACATATATATTAAACAGTTACATAATAACCAAACCTCTATATAACAGTAACCAAAACTTCACCTTGAGGTCATAATAATGGTAACCATATTATAAGTCAACAGTAGCCAAATCATAATAAAGACGTATCCAAATATTAATATGATGCTAACAATAACATAATTTGAGTTAACACACCTTTAGACTTTTTTGTCTGGGGATTATTTTCTTGCTTTGAACTTCAACTTCACTTTTTATTGGCTGAACGTCAAAATCAGAATCCAACTGTATTTCGTTCGACTTAGAATCACCATGTATCACCAACTTATTACATTTCTTCCCCTTCCTCACCCTAGCATACTGCTTCAACTCAGTAACAGAATCACTCTCGGTGATTCTTTTCCTCTTTCCATCATTCTCCCTTGTATCGACCATCCTGTACAACACATACATACAACACAAACAACAACAACAAGTATTAAAAAATATACATTACACTATTAAGCCAGATAATCAAACAGAAACACTCAAAACTCCATTGTGTTAACAAAATCATCCATTACACTATTAAGCCAAATACTCACCTGTAACGATGAACCAACAACAATTATAATATATTTCGAAACTCAGAGCTCCAACCAGTAACGAGAACCAAGTAAGTTCGACAATGAACAACAACTAAATCAGTTCCGAACCGAGTAAGTACGACAATGAAGAACAATTAAACCTGTAACGATCACGAAAATGGTAAACAAATCACCAGTACCGATCACTGTAGAAAAATAGAACACGGGTAGAAGAATGAAGCAATGGTTTCCAATATGCAAAACAAGGGTTACTAAACTGAAGAGTCCTACCCAAACAAATGATTAAGGCGGTTATCACGCGTTTCAAAAAAAAAACTCCCGACCGAAAATACGGGAACAGTTTTCTAATTGGGACACTAATTTGACATGTCAGCAAATCAATCCTAATGTCCTCAATTAAATGAATTCTATTTGTAATAATTTTGTAATTAATTATGTAAAAATATGTTATTTTTGTAATTATTTTATTTATGTACTATTTTTGTAATTATTTTTAAAAATGTACTAGAATATGTAATTGTTCCTTTTAATAATTCATATATGTTAGAGTCCATTAAAAAATCCCAAAAATTTGATCAAAAAAACCTTATAATTACAAGCATGTGTACGTATTTATGTTGGATATTGGAATATCATAAGCTTATCAGTTGTCTTAGTTGTACACTAAGAAATTAATATTAAGAGAAAAATAAAAATCCTACCTAGCATAGATTCATTAATTATAACATTCTTACAAGACCAGAACAATAATTTTCATGAAAAGAGTTTGGTTTAAATATCCTACAAAAAGAATTCTCTTTACATTAACTTGAACATTCGAACAGGAGGCTTGTGATTTTTTTTTTACAATACTCATCGCGCGTTATGACCTTATCGAAAATAAAAAAATATTAACGTGGAATATAACCAATGTTAACTTTCTGACAAAACTCAAAATACTTAGCCTCCTGTAAAATAACATTATGTCCTTAAATTTGTTATTATACTTTTAATATTATGTTATTATTATTAAACTAACAACTCAATATTGTAGGGAAATTATAGAATAAAATTATATTCTTAATATTTAAAATTTTAAGAATAAAAATTTATTTATGAAACGGAGCATTTTATCACTATGCATAATAAAACTTTACAATAGTGAAAAATTGTAATTTTGACATATATAGAATTAAAGTAGATTATGAAAATTGCATTACGTACGTACAGTTATGTGAGTTGATGAGTCATTATTATGTATTCGGTCCGCCTCTTTTAGTTTGACCAGTTTTAACTTGTCCATGCTTTTAAGCTATTCCACGTATCCTAGTGAGAAAACACACACAAGTTGGGAAAACATGGAAAATGATATATATATATTTTGTGAATATTTATATCTATTATTTAATGATTAGTTATATGAATAAATACTAGTTATAATTTTTTTTAAGAAGAGATGTGTAATAAGTAGAATTTTTTTTATAATTCATAAAAATCTCATATATTGATAATTTTTATAATTATAATTGGATGTAAATTTAGCAACAATACATAATTTTTGTAATTGTAACCCCATTAATCAAGAATCAATCAAAAGTGTGTATATATACACATATAATAATGTTAGTATTTATTATAGGAATTTCTTAACATGTGTCCTTGGGGAACATGCTAAGCACACAGTTCAAGAGAATATTCTCTTGAATTGTGTGCATATTCCCTTGAACTTGGTGTAAATGCATAAATCAAAGGAATATGCACACAGTTCAAGAGAATATTTTTTTGAATTGTGTGCTTAGTATATATCCTTAGGACACATGTTAAGAGGATTCTTTATTATATTGTAATTATAATAAAATATATGTAACTTAAAAGTGTGAAATTATACAAAAAGATGTGTATAGGCTCCGGACTTTTCTTCATGGAGTCGGTGCAGGAAGTATTCTTGTTTGAACCGGAGGCCTTTTCCAAGCCATAGAAATCAATCTTGACTTTACTAGAAACATACATGATTATGAAAGAAAGTGTACAAATCATTTTGATATTGCCCTCGGTTGATACCCCACTCACGTTTTGTCATTAAAATACATACGTACCCAACTAATTTTAAAATTAAAATTACAATTAATTGGATATACGATCACAAACAATCTTGTGAAATTTTAGATTATTCATCAACAAGAAAACTCTATTTGTTCAAAAATATAGAATAACATTTAACAATATTTTAAAACTAAATCTTAAACGTATAGAAATAATAATTTTAGTCGTAATATAAACAACACTTTAGTTAGTTTAATTTACAAATTGCAATTTGCAGCCCCTCCCCCCCAAAAAAATTGAATACAACAAATAGTTTTATTAAAAAACCATCCCATTTGGATAAAGTGATGATTTTCATTCATTAAAAAAGTCGCCTATTACTTGAGTAATTGCTTAAAATTTTATATGGTAATACATAACTTATATTTTTTAAGGGTCCTCTTAACATATGCCCTAAGGACATATGCTAAGCACACAATTCAAGAGAATATTTTTTTGAACTGTGTGCATATTCCCTTGATTTCTGTATTTGCACTAAATTTAAGAGAATATACACACAATTCAAGAGAATATTCTCTTGAACTGTGTGCTTAGCATGTGCCCTAAGACGCATGTTAAGAAATTCATTTTTTAAACATACTTGTATTAACAAGTGGGATTATATGTAGAGAGGGTTGAGTATAAGTGACACGTAGGCGTGATGACTCACTTTCTCTTCTCTTCTCTTCTGAAGGGCCGTTTATAATTTATCCCTATTATATTAAATTAAAAACTAAATATGGCCTTACGTTTTTTGACGGGCTGGTTTATCCGTTGCCGCGTCAGATTTTTCATATCCAGGTACTACTAAATGCCACATCCTCACCGAATCAAGGAGTATACCTAACCTCACAAACAGACCCATACGGAAAACAAGACATCCACGCGCACTATTAGTATTTCACTTTTATGGTTAAATTGTCCTAATATTATTATTATTGATATGTCGTAATTTAAATTTAAATTTAAATAAAATTCAATTAATGAGAATTTTACTTTTATTTATGTTTTAGTATCTAGATTTTTTTATTTATTTTTAGGTTTAAATTTTCTTTAAGATTTTAAAAGTAGTAGTTTTTATTTTATTAAGTTTAGTTTTAGTGTCCAAGTATAATTTTGTAAATTTTAGTAAATTAAATTGTTATAGAGAAATTATTGTATTTTTTACGTTTTAAAATATTGATCGTTGATAACTTTTTATTGTTAATATAAATATTTACATTTAAAATGGATGTGATTCAATTTTTTTTTAAAATTAAATTTTATAATTAATAACACAATTTTTATAATTATTTATCTGACACTAAATAAATTTATTTTAATATTGAATTTAAAAATATTTAAATTAATTTTAAAAAATGAAGGACCAAGAGAGTATTTGTTTTTTTCACAAAATGAAATGGAAAAATCAACCATAGAAGTGAAATGAAACGTTGCCTAGTCAAGCAAATAGAGAGCGCGTAGACGCAAGTGAATATTCAATAGTATTTCACCGCTCTGGAGCTGTCTATAAAGAAGATGACAGAGAGGGGTTCCGTTGGAAACAGACCAACAAGACACCACGCTCTCTCTCTCTCTCTCAATTCGCAATTAAGCGTATTCTTAAAGAACATAATGTCGCTGTATAACTATTCCGACGATTTGAACGGTCATCCTCCATTCCCTGCGGACTCCCTATCCGAGCCCGACGTACAGATCCTTTCCTCCGGCGGACTTCGCATTCCGGCGCACGCTAGCATCTTGGTACTATACAGACCACAATCCATTGAAATTGATTAGAATCTATTTAAATGTTTCGTCTTCAATTGATTTTTCAGCTAATCAATTGAAAACTTGACGTCGCCGAAAAGTGCGGCAGAAAACTCTTTTCAAACAAGAATATAACCAGTTTGATTTTTCTTTCTCAAGTTTTTTTAATTTGCACTGAATTGTTGTTTGTGAAATATCAATGGAATAAACTAATTTAAATGTTTTGTACCTCTAAAAATATATATAGGCCTCGGCTTCGCCTGTGCTTGAGAGCATGATACATAGCCCTAGAAAGCATCGGAGCTCCGAGAAGACTATTCAAATCCTCGGCGTTCCTTGTGATGCCGTTTCCGTCTTCGTTCGATTCCTCTATTTCTCCAAGTCAGTTCCCTTCCTCAACAAAACCCATTACTTTCTTATTTTTTAGATATTATTTTAAATTGAAAATGCTGTATCCTTTGATTAGTACTAATTTTTTAAAGTTAATTTAAAATATTTATAAGTTCAAAAATAAATTAAATTTATCAAATTACGAAAGAATAATTTGAGTATAAAATTTTAATAATCTTCTCTTACATTTGTTAGATAGACGAAAGAAAAACAAGTTGCCATTTATTTAATGTTTGGGTGATAATGTGAAAATTTAAGTTGTTAATTTATTTTTTTAAAGTGCGATTATTATATATATATATATATATATATATATATATATATATATATATATATATATTCTTTAATAAGAAAAAGAAGACGAGGGAGAGGGTCAATCAATTTACTTTTCCAAATTTTATATATGTTGAAATTTAAAAGTAACACTTGTTGACCAAAAATTCTTAAAAACGTGCTTTAACATAAGCCGATCATGGCCGGCCAACCAAAACTATGAAGTGACATTTTTATGTAATGTAGTACTCATTTTTGTTAAAAGTTTCAAAATAAAATATTTGTCTCTCTTAAATAAAACAGTTAAACCTAGCTAACAAAATGACTTAAATGCCCTTGGGCTCAGATGCAGAGAGGAAGAGATGGAGAAATATGGGATTCATCTACTGGCGCTGTCTCATGTGTACTTGGTACCACAGCTGAAACAAAGGTGCACCAAAGCATTGTCTCATGGGTTGACAACTGAGAATGTGGTGGATGTACTTCAACTGGCCAGACTTTGTGATGCACCAGATCTTTACCTCAAATGCGTGAATCTGGTTTATAATAAGTACAAGGCTGTTGAGCATACCGAAGGATGGAAGTTCCTGCAAAATCACGACCCTCTTCTTGAACTCGATATTCTACACTTCATTGATGAAGCTGAATCGGTAAACATACATACATACATACATACCTACATACATACGGTCTTATCAAAACTTTGCATTGTTTATAGATTAATTTTGATGTTGGTTGAAATTATAGAGAAAAAAGAGAAGAAGAAGGCATAGAGAGGATCAGAGCTTGTATTTACAGTTAAACGAAGCCATGGAGTGTTTGGAACATATATGTACAGAAGGGTGTAGTAGCGTGGGACCTTATGATATGGAACCAAGCAAGAACAAGGGTCCCTGTAGCAAATTTTCATTTTGCGAAGGCCTGCAGCAGTCGATTAAACATTTTGCTACTTGTAAGAGGAGGGTCAACGGAGGATGCATGAGGTGCAAGAGAATGTGGCAGCTCCTTAGACTTCACTCTTCCATTTGTGACCAACCTGATGATGATATCTGCAGAGTTCCCCTGTGCAGGTAATTAAATCAATTCCAATTAAAGACTAGTTATGTTAATTTTAGATTTACTTTTCATAATTGTAGCTTTATTTTACAACAAATGCATGCCAGCTGTCTAAGCTTCTCTACATCAACAATATGATATTATAACTAAATTCAAGATTTACTTGCAATACCAACCGACTGTTTAAGGGTACGTCTAAATGTCGAGAATTGTTCATTTTAGTGCTGTTCTTGACATTAATAACTGTGCCTAAAAGTATATAAAGTTAAAAAATATCTTTAGATTAAACAAAAGAGCACATCCATGGAAGGAGCGGTCAACTCATTAGAACTACTTCCTTCTGGTGTCTAAGCCAATCATAGTGAATTTGGTTGATATTTTGAATCCTTAGACAATAACAGTAGCAGCTATGATCTTTTTGATATTAGAAAAGTCTAAAGGAGTTGACAATCTCATAATATTATCCATTGAATGATGCATCAAACATCCTTCTTGATATTGATCTTTTTCGTGTCATGTTATCATGTGACAGGCAATTTAAAATGAAAGCGAAATTAGTGAAAAGAGGAGGTGGTGATGCAACAAAGTGGAAATTACTGGTGAGAAAAGTGGTGTCTGCTAAAGCCATATCTTCCTTGTCTATGCCTAAGAGGAAGAGAGAAGAGGAACAAAGAGTAAACATGCATATATCAACATCATCATCATGGCATTAGAAGCTTCAGGCTATAAAGCAACTCGTCTTCTCGTTGGAATGGAAGAGTCGTAGAATAGAAT
Organism: Panax stipuleanatus; assembly: GCA_020205555.1. Taxonomy (NCBI): domain Eukaryota; kingdom Viridiplantae; phylum Streptophyta; class Magnoliopsida; order Apiales; family Araliaceae; genus Panax; species Panax stipuleanatus. Next base: position 5,633,275 of record CM035124.1, read on the forward strand.
TCTAGACTCTCTTTTTTTTCTACTTAATTTTTGGGAGAAGTTTTTCTTTTATGTAGTAAATGTAAACGTGCCATTTTTTTAAAAACTTTATTTTCTTATTAATGGAGATGGCCCAAATATCCCATTTTCTTTTTCGTAATAGGCCAGTTATAGTTTATAAGTCTAGCGACCCTTCGTGGGTGATGGTCCACATAAAATTGTATATCAGTTATGACGAAAATACTTGTTTCTTGTAAATTGTCATTTACATTTCTTATTTCTTTACGTAAGTTTTGTACCCATCTATTATTGGGTTTTAGTTACAATTTTAAGCATTGTTTCGAGTTTATTTATTAATCTAGTTTTACATATTCATTTATTTCAACACTTAATAAATTTTATTGTATTTGTAACTTATTGATGAAAAAGAGAAAAAAAATTATTTTAGGTTGCTCACTTTATCATCCTCATGCACAAATTATTGAGTAAAAACACTCCTATCGAGGTTAAAGAGTCCACAAAGATCTTAACAGCAAGATTTTTTAGTTCACATTGTCTTCGTCCATCTTTTGACAAAAAAAAAAAGGGTGGTTAGTACAAAAAAATTATTATCATAATAATAAAAGAGAATTGATATTTTCACAAGTAAAATTGATATTTTCACAAAACTCTCACATAAATAGTAAAGAGGAATAGTTCGGCCAAGGCTCGAAACAGCCGGCTGCAAAGATCCCATCAGATGCTATGGTTAACAAAGTATGTACATCATAAACTTAACAGATAATAAATATATATACATTAGATGACAGTACCAGCATCAAGTTAGTTTGTCCTATGTGGAGACCTGCAGGACTTTAACTTGACAGATAATTAAGTAGTTATAGCAGCGCTTGAGATGATGTAAATTTGGTTCAGGGTTCATCCCTAGGACTGGACGAATGAATTTTGCTGGGGTTGCTCGAGGAGGTCTTGATAGGATATGAGGCCTCCATTGCAATGCCACAGATTCCTTCTTCAGCAGAGATGCCTCTCTGCATCCTTATGTAGCCCTTCTCTCCCCATTCAGCTCCCCATGAGTTCTTCACTATCCAGTATTTGGTTCCGTCTAGGGCTGCTCCGTACCCCACAATTGCAACTCCATGATCTAGATCTGTTCCACAATCTCCGGTAAATACTCCCTGCCATTCATACATGCATGCATGCATGTTAAATATTAATTTAACCAACCGTATTTCATAATGTTTCACTAGCGTACGTAAGTACGTATCTTCTTCTGAGTAGTGTAATTAATAATCTATCTTCTGTTATATAATTATGCTGCGTTGGACATACCTAATAATTCAATAATTTTATATATCTTCATTTTTATGATTTAATTAGTATGCTACGATTGGAACTATGGTATATATGGACATCCATCCAGACAGTATGCTACTAGTCATAAGCAATATATATATCTCCGACTAGACCTGGCAAACGGCCGGGCCGAGAGTGGGTCGGGCAAAAAAACGAGCCGGGTCAAAACGGCCCGCATTTTTTGAATTGAAATATTGTGGCCCGTGACCCAACCCGGGTCGGACTGGGCCTGCTCACGGACTTTTGCCTTTTTTTTTTGCAAAGATTGTAGTGAAACATCGTTGTCCTCCTAAAATTGAGTGGTATATAATCAAACCAATTTTACTCTAACTATAGGGATAAAGACTGATGTAAGGTCTGTTGCCACATCTTAATGTACCACTTCATAGACAATAATGTGGTCCACATTGCCAATCTCATTTTTTTAAACCAATTTTTGTGAAGTACTCTACGGGAACAAAAATAATGTACACAAGAAGTATCCAAGGAAGCACAAGAAACAAAAAGGACATCATACCCCTTCTGAAATATGATCTTAACCCGAGCCTTCCAATAAATGACCTCAATCAACATGACTTTAAAATTTCAAGCCTCGGCACCAAAGCTGCTAAGAAATCAATAAAGGAATCTCAGTACCAGAAAAATCCTCAACTAATAGTAAATTGGACATCTGAGTTCTCAATTTTTAGTTGACCTGCATAATGTATAGTATTATATATTTATAATTCCATACATACTTACATTAAATCATTTATAACCCCACTTTGCAATATTGTTTTTGGTAAAAAAAAAAAAGTACGGGTGGGCCGGGCCAAAAAGGCCCAACTTTTCATGGGCTGCAATTCTAAGGCCCTGTGGCCCATGTTTTTGCTTATTTTGCTAGGTCTACCTCCGAGTATAACTAGAAATCGTAACCCCCAGCATCTTTTGCCATAGATATAGGTTGGTTGGCTGCTGCTTTCAGCAGTTCGTTCTCATCATTAGCAGGCACATTTTCATGTCCATCAATTGAATTTGCCGGATAATTCTCCTGCAAAACAATTGAAGTTTGTATGGCGGCATTAATGTCATAACGGAAATCTGCATGTGCGCATAAAGTTTACACATATGTTCATAAAGGAAGACAACTATATATATTTGCCTGCCTCATTAATTGTATACCTTTGAAGCATCACAAGTTCCATCTTCAGCTTTGTATGGATACTTGTCCTCTGTCGTAATGCCACCCTTTTTCTTGATGTAGTCAAACGCTACGTCCAGGGCGGAGGGAGGGGGGTCCCGGAAAAATTTTTATGTATTAGGTATGTGGGAGGGTCCAGCCTAAAATTCCGATAATGGCAGGGGGGCCGGGGTGCGCTGGAAAGAAGAAGGAAGGGGAAGAAGACGAAGAAAAAAAATTAAAAAGACTTTTCAATGGATGATCGAATGGAGCTTAAAGAACAAATAAAGATGTGGATTTCTGAAATGAGAGGAAATGCAAGATTTTCTAAACTAGAAGATGTCGGAGAACTTGCAACTAATATGGTTGAGGTGAGATATCACACTACTTTTCATTTGATATATCTTCTTATCAAGTTAGCTTTAGTTTTGCCTATTGCGACTGCTAGTGTGGAACGTATATTTTCTGCGATGAATATTGTTAAGACAGATTTGCGCAACAAGATGGGAGATGACTTTCTCATCGACCGTTTGGTATGCTATGTCGAGAGAGATGTCTTTAGGCGCATTAATAATGAAGTGATTATCCAATATTTTCAGAACATGAGAACTCGCAGGTTGGATTTATCGCCTTCACCGTCCGAACTCCGAAGAGAGACTCCGTCGTTCTAGTACCGTTACCGGTTCAACAGTCAACAAATCTTAGTTGTATTTGTCATTATTTCTATTAAATTTGAACATAATATATTTTGAACTTTCTTCAGGTATGCTTATATATATTTTGTGTTTCAATTTGTAATTGAATTTTTTTTTGTTTCAATTGAATTTGAGGAAATAATTGAAATGTTGAATTGCTTGTGATTTAGGATTATGATTTTGTTGAATGTTGAATTACTTGTGATTTAGGAATATGGAAAAAAAAAGTCAACGAACTAAGAGGTCGTCGAAAAAATTTTTACATGCATAATCCGGACCTCCCCGCTGAAAATCTCTGGCTCCGCCACTGGCTACGTCCATCAATCCCCCATTACAACCCTGGTTTTCTCTAGTGTCACAACCCTCAGTGAGTCCTCTTGAGGATGGTGAAATTCCTCCTGCTATCCCTTGTCAAATTGCTATGAATGACCATCTTGGACCTCGATTGTTGCACATGATGCACCTAGAAAATCCTCTTTACAGTTCTTTCCTCCCTCTGAGGAGGCTGGTCGTATATCCATTCGTCCCCCCTCCGGAGGTGCTCAAGAAGGGGAGTGGCTTGTGGAGCAATAGTTTGGTGGGCTACTTTCTTCACTCCAAACTTCCTTTCAAGGTAGTTGAGCCCATTGTTCAAAAAATTTGGGGCTCTATGGGGCTCACCAAAGTTCTTCTTCATGAAAAGGGGTACTTCATTTTCAAATTTAAGTCGGCTGAAGACCGTGAAAATGTCCTTGCGCTTGGTCCTTGGTATATCTCTAATAAGCAAATCCTTTTGCAGAAATGGAAGGAGGGTATTGACATTATCAGGGAGTCTTGCCCTAAAGCCCCCATTTAGGTCAAATTCCATGGTATCCCTCTTTCTTATTGGACTGATGATGGTCTTAGCTACATTGCCAGTGGGGTAGGAAAGCCATTATTCCTGGATAAAGTTACTGAGAGGTTAGACCCGCTCCCTTATGCTCGCATCTGTGTTGAAATTGATATTGAATCCTCTATGCCTAAAATGCTTCATGTAGCTATTCAAAATGAGGATGAACATGAAGAGCGTTCTGTTGAAGTCTCTGTTGAATACCAAAATAGGCGTCCCTCTTGCTCTGTATGTAAAACATTCGATCACTCCTTGATCAAATGTCCGAATTTAAATTACCAATGGATTCCCAAAGTCTCTAAGCCTACTGTCCCTGCTAGCTCTGAGCCCCCTTTCTCTGCTATGGCTATGAATCCTTCTAAATTCTCCATTCCTGACCTTTTTCACTCTGCTGAGGTGTGGACAGATGTTGCTCCTAAGAGGACTCATGTTGCATCCTTGATGATACATCCTCCTTCCCCTGCTTGTCAGTCTCCCAATTTGTTGCTAGCCTCTGGTAACCATTTTGCTGCTTTGGGGGACCTCTCTCCTGATTGTAACTCCATTCCTCTTCCTCCTAACCCCCTCACTGACAAACTCAAGATTATTGATGAGAAAGAATGCAGAGACCTTAAGCTCAAGGCTAAAGAAGATGCTGTTGGTTCTCCTTCTTCCAAAAGGAAAAACAAGGGTAAGGGGAGAAAATCCCCAGCTTAATTATTTTTAATATTTATGTCTAAGCTCTGTTCCTATAATATCAGAGGATTAAATAACTCGCCTAAGCAGGATGATGTTCATGCTTTTTTGGCTGATAACCATATTCATTTTGTTGGCCTTGTGGAAACTAGAGTCAAATGTCACAAATCCAAGGCTGTTTCCTCTAATATTTATGCTAATTGGAACTGGGTGTTTAACTATGAGCATCATTATAATGGTAGAATCTAGGTTGGTTGGGACCCTAACTTTTGGGCTGTTAACATTTTGCTTAAAACTTCTCAGCTTATTCACTGTGAATTAAACTTAATTGGCACGAATGAATATTTTTTGGTCTCTATTGTGTATGGTTTTAATATTTCTCTTAAAAGAAAGTAGCTTTGGCAGGATCTTACCCCTCTTGCTAGCTGTATATCTTCCAGATGGTGTGTGTTAGGAGATTTTAATGAAATTTGCAGTCTTGACGAAACTCAGGGAGGGAATGACATCTGGTCCTCTGGTATGTCTGATTTTAAGTTATGCCTTGAGCAGACTAGGTGAGATGATATCCGAGCTATTGGCCCGCACTTTACTTGGTGGAACTCCAGTGGGAATTGAACCATCTCTCGAAACTTGACAGAGCTTTAGGAAATGCAGCTTGGTTTTCTGGATTGAGCTTATCGCTTACTTGTTTTGGTGCCCGTGGCTTCTCAGATCACAATCCCGTAATCCTTAATACAGGCATCTCTCTTCTTAAGTCTCTTAAGCCTTTCCAATTTTTCAATCATCTAATTTTGCTTGATGGTTATGATGAGGCAGTCTCTCAAACTTGGAATTGTTATGTTACGGGTTCCCCTCTTTATATCCTTGCTGAGAAGCTTCGAAGAACTAAGCGAGCTCTTATTGCTTTGAACAAGTCTCATGGTTCTGCCTCCTCTAATGTTCAAATGGCCAGACAAACTTTGCATTCTCTTCAGCTATTTATTCAAATGTCTGATGACCATTCTTCTATGGAAGCTTTTGACCTTCAAAGAAATTTATCAAAGGACCTTTGGGATGCAATTGTCATTGAAGAGCAGCTTCTTTATCAGAAATCCAGAATTCAGTGGTTGTCTTGGGGGGATAAAAACACCAAATATTTTCATGCAAAAACAAACAGTAGATGGAACACTAATAAAATTCTTGCTATTGAGGATTCCCAGGGAGTCTTAACTTAAGATCTGTCTACTGCAGTTGGTTTCTTCAAAAATCTTCTTGGGTCTAAGCCTTCTTCCTCTTACCCGGGTTACGATGGTCTTGCAAATGTTATTTCAAAGCGTATTAGCTCTGCTATGGCCTCATCTCTTGAAGCTCATGTTTCCCAGGAGGAGATTTTATCTACTCTTAAAGGGATGAAGAAAAACAAAAGCCCGAGTCCGGATGTCTTTAATGTGAATTTCTTTCTCCATTCTTGGAATATTGTTGGCCCTGACTTTATTAATGTTGTCCAATCCTTTTTTGCTTCGGGTCGTATGCTCAAGGAATCTAATGCCACTGCTTTAGCGTTATTGCCAAAAGTTCCCAATCCTACATCTATGTCTGATTTTCGACCTATATCTTGTTGTAACACAATTTACAAATGCATCTCAAAAATCCTTGCGGCTAGACTTAAATCTTCCTTGCCTGAGCTCATTTCAAGGTCTCAAGCTGCTTTTATTCCTGGTCATAAAATCGGAGACAATATTCTCCTAGCTCAAGAGCTCCTGAGGAATTATCATCGATCAAATGTCCCGTCCAGATGTGCTATAAAAATTGACTTAAAAAAAGCATTTGATTCTGTTCGTTGGGATTTTCTTTTTGATGTGCTAGCTCTCTTTGGCTTTCCCCCAAAATTTGTGCAATGGATTAAGAGTTGCATCTCAACTGCCATGTTCTCTATAAAGATCAGTGGTTCACTTTGTGGCTACTTCCAGGGACAACAAGGGATTCGTTAAGGAGACCCCTTATCTCCTTATTTATTTGTTCTAGTCATGGAAGTTTTGGCATTGCTCCTTGTTAATGCAACCTCATCTCCTGACTTTTCCTTTCATTGGAGGGCCAAAGCCTGTAAGATTTCTCATCTTTGCTTTGCAGATGATCTGCTTCTGTTCTGTCATGGAGGCGTGCAATCTGTTAGCATTTTGAAAAACTATTTGACAACCTTTTCCAGTTTCTCTGGACTTGCTATTAATCACAGCAAGAGCCAATGTTTTTTAGCAAATATTTCTCCTCCGATTGCAAATAACATTCTTGATGCTCTTAACATTGCTCAAGGTGAGCTGCCTGTTAAGTTTTTGGGTGTGCCTCTTATTACTTCAAAATTATCAGCTCATGACTGTGTGCCCCTTATCCAAAAAATAACTTTGAGAATCAGATCTTGGACCAATTTCTTTCTTTCATATGCGGGTAGAGTCCAGTTAATCCGGTCAATTTTCTTTGCCATCCAAGCCTACTGGTCTGCCTATTTCCTGCTGCCACAGTCTGTGATTAAACACATTAACCAGCTGCTATCTAGATTCATTTGGAAAGGTGTCTCTCTTGATAAGCACGGTGCTAAAGTGGCTTGGGCTCAGGTTACTATGCCTTTAGTTGAAGGTGGGCTGGGGATAAAAAAGGTTGAAGACTGGAACAAATCCTAGATCTTGCTGCACCTGTGGCAGATTATAAGTTTCAATCGTTCATCTTTTTGGGCTGAATGAGTTCATAAAACTCTTCTTCGTAAGCATACTTTCTGGACTGCTCCAATACCTTCTGATGCATCGTGGATCTGGTGTAAAGTTCTCAATCTTAGAAGCCTGACTATGAATTTTATCAAGTATAAAGTGGGTAATGGGCAACAAATTAACTTATGGCAAGATCCTTGGCTTGAATCCCATCCCCTTGCTTGGCATTGCACTGCCCCGATTGTCTCTAATTTAGGCCTGTCTTTCAATGTTAAAGTTAGTGATATCATCCAGCAATGCTCTTGGAATCCTCCCATATCCAACTACCTTTGTAAGACCTCAAATTTTATGAATAAGATTTAATTTTCTTTATATATTATGTTGAAATAGTAAGGTGTTGATTTGATAAATGTGATAAGTTATGGGTGAAATGTGCAAAGTTTACAAAGTAAGCAAGTGGTTATAAAATATTCGTTGTGTCGGAAAATCTTCGTTTGGTTGAGGAATATTATTTTTGTCGGAGAATATTCGTACGACGGCGCAGTCGTTGGTGGACTCCACAACGGAATGAATGTCGGATATAGAAAGTGATAGAAGTAACCTTTTTATAAAAATAATGGCAAAACTGTTACCGTTAGTACTGTTGAAATACCCGGTAGTTAAAATACAGTAATACGTGGTGTTGCACAGTAGCACACGGTATTGCACAGTATTTTGAATTATTGATTCTTACGTAGGAAGGCACTTACTCAATTATTGTTACAGTAATTACTGTTCAATATTTTATATTATTGATTCAATAATTGCATAATATTTTATTGGTTCAATATTTGCTACATTGATATTTTATATCAATAAGTGTTACTTTGCTATTTTATATTATTGATTCAATAATTGTCATTGCACATTATTTTAAATTATCAAATCAATAATTCATATTATTTGAATAATATTATTAGATATCATTATTGACAATGTCTAAGGAAGTTCTGTCTAGGAAATGGGTTGATTAATTGCGCGCCAGTAAGGAGAAATCCTTATCGGAAGGCCCCCTCTTTCCTGGGAACGACCTGGTTGTCAGTATTGTAGTTCTGTAATATTATTCGTGAATAATTAATTTTTGATATATATGATAAGGAAATATTTATTCAATGTGGATTTAAACGGAAGAATTTTTAACATGTGACATTTGTTGAAAGTTGGTATTCTATCTTGTCCGATAAAATAATTCATTCAAATATATTATTATAATATTACATTATAGTAGTATGATGTGATTATATAATAGTATGATTTTTATAATTTGAATGGTAACATTATTATAGTAAATTCATAGTATAAAAGTTAAACGAGGTGGAAGAGTACAAATTGAATTTGAACTCTTATGATGCAAACAATGATGTCATCGGAGCGATGAGGTAAGCAATGATGTCATCGGAGTGATGAGGTAAGCAATGATGTCATAGATCCATGATGTAAACGATGATGTCATAAATTATGGCGAAAAGACTATTTTACCCTTACTCTGCCGAGCCTATAAATATAAGCTCATTTTTTTATTATTTCTCACCAATTCACTAAAGCTATAGAGAGAGAAAGTATAGAGAGAATAAGAGAGAAAGAAGAAGAGTATTCTGCTATTACGCTAGTACAGTCTCCAAATTTTAAGGTAAGGGGTATTATTTCTTTCGTATTCATGAAGAGAGTTATTTTCTTTCAATACTCGTAAGGGTTGTTATTCCATTCTTTATTATTCTGTTGGAATAACCTGTCTACGCGAACTACCGCATGCATGGTGAAATCCTGTTGTTATTCTATTCTTTATTATTCTGTGGGAATAACCTGTCTGCGCGGACTACCGCATGCCTAGTGAATAACCCTTCGTATTCAGTTGTTATTAAATTGTGAAAATAATCTGTCTGAGCGGACTACTGCCAGATGGGTGAAAATTCAATTGCAGTTTCGTATATTGTTTCATTTCAGACTCCTAACTCTAAACTTACTACGGTAAGTATTACTTCTATAATTTCTGAAATGATTAGATATTACTTGAGTTTTACGCTTTATCTAATATTATTTCACTGGAATATTGGTATAAACTTTCTTGTGAAATTTTTATCTTTTCATGTTGAGTTACTATTCATGAGTTACTATTCACGATTAAAAAAATATTTTTCTTTTATTCCAAATAATCTTTGATTGGATCCAGGTTTTGATCTTTATTCTTGAACTCTGGATAAATTCTCTAATATTTTTCCTTTATCTCACTGGATCCGTTATTCGTATTATTTTTCATCATCCTCAGTTCTAAATGGTGATATAACTAAATATCTTTGGCCTGTAGTGCAAAGATGAATAATTACATGATGAATATCTTTGGCCTGTAGTGCAAAGATGAATGATTACCTGATAAATATCTTTGGCCCGTAGTGTAAAGATGAACATGTGCTGAGATGAACATGACCAACTGATGATACAAATGAATATATTTGGCCCGTAGTGCAAAGATGGATATTTGATTCGAGATGTATATTGATTGATGTTACAGGGATAAAATATTGATGATGAACTTTTAAATCAAAGAAGATAGTAGACATCATTCTCTACTTAACTCTTCTAATGAATTGTTATTTTCGCTGCGAATATTGATCTAAAATTTGTTGTCCATAATATTTTATCTGATTTATTGAAGGCTAACGATAATTTGTTTTTCATTATCTTAGTCATAATATTCTTTACTGGGCTAGTTGAGCTCACCCTTTTCTTCCATTGTTCTCTTCAGAAAATGAGAATATCGCGGGTACTAGTCGGGAAATGGAGTGATGGTCCGAGTTAGAGCTGTAGAAGTCCTCACTATTTTTTTATTTAAAATAGTGTGATAATAAATGTAATGAGGACTTAATTTGAATGTTAATATTTTCTACATGTCTGTATTGACACTCACAGTTGTGTGGTCGTATTTTGCACGACCGTGTGATATAAAAGATTGTATTTGAATTTTGTTGAGTGCATTTGGCGACTCAAAGTGGGTTGAGTATTGAACCTATTTTGGGGGCGTCACAACCTTTGTCTGAGGCAAATGAAGGAAAAGCTTCTTCAGATTCCTTTGCCTTCAATTGGTCCGGATTAGATTCTCTGGGATGGACACTCAATTGTAAAAGCTTCCACTATTTGGTACTCTATCCGTGATTTGGGCAATACTGTCCCTTGGTATAAATGGATTTGGCACAGCTTGCAGGTTCCCAGATTTTCTTTCTTCCTTTGGCTAGCTATGCATAAACGTTTGGTAACATGGCCTTTAGAGGTATGCTCTTTGTGCAATCAGGCTCCTGAATCCTTCTCTCATATTTTCTTTGATTGTAGCTACTCACGAGCTATGTTAAGCTTTGTCATGGCCTTTCAAGGCTGGTTTGGTATTCCTTTTATTTGGGACCAATTTCTGCAACATATTCAATTTACCCGTATGGATCGAACGTCGTCTTAAATCATTAAGCTATGTTTGGCTATTATGGTTTACAAACTCTAGAACGAACGAAACTGAAGAATTCATGGTGAGGCTCACATAACTGCTAATATCCTAGCTCAAGACTGTATTAAAACTGTAAAATGTAAATTGTATTCTGTTCAAAAAATTGGCTCATATATTGACAAACATCCATATCTTCGAATTTGGTTGTTATAGTCTTTTGCCTATAACAATGGGATCATTGGTTTTGTCTCTGATGTGGCTGTTATAGCTTCCTCTCGGGGTATGCCCCTTGTCTTTGTATCTTTGTTCCTTTTAATATACTCTCAATTTAGCAAAAAAAAAAACTAACTTGCTTGTTTTGATATAGTTTATTCCTTCAACTGCTACAACAGTTGAAAATGCCCAGCAACTACCTGTAACAAGAAAACTTAAATCATGCATATGCTGTTGCATTTAGTTTGGCGATATTTTTGTGTGTTTTCCCTCCCATTTCCTTCGATTATGTACGTGAATGCACACGCATATGTATAGTCTAATTACCACTTTGGCCTTGATCTTTGATAGGTGTAACAGCTCCTTTTTTCCTCCAATCAGCAGATGGTGAAGCGCTCTGTACATTCTCGTACATGAAGGTTGAATTACCAAGTCGTTCCCCACGAAGCATCCGGTGATGGCTAACCTTGGAACCAGCATAAAAGCTTCGAAACTCGTGGTTAATCATGTCTACAAACTTGTTCAACTTGAGCTTGTAAGGCTTATCCAACTTGTTGGTGTTGTGAACGTGTTGGATATTCGCCTTGAACACATTGAATCGCCTGTGCTTGTCCTGGAGACTCCTAGACACCGTGTTGTAGCTCCTCCACCTCTCATACAAATCCCACAAGCTCCAACTCCTTCTCGTGATAATCGAAACTCTGGCAAAGACCAAGAAGCATAGCCAAAGATAGGGAAATTAGAAGAAACCTCTTCATTTCCATAATTGCTTGGTTGGTTTTGTCTCGAGATGAGAAGTTGATGAGTAGGAGTAGGAGACCTAAGCCATGTTTGTTTGCAAGGATTATAATCCCGGGATTATAATCCATAAGATTATAATCCAGGACTATTAATCCTAGGATTAAATAATCCTAGTCACATGTTTGTTTTTTACCGGATTATTCAGGGGATAACTTAAAATAATCTCATGTTATGTTTATTTTTTCCAGGATTAATTAAAGAATTGGATTAAAAAATATCGTTTGGACTATTATACCCTTACCAATAATAACATATTTTAAACTATAATTTAAACTTATTTATACATCAAAAAATAATAAAAAATTAATTAAAAACTTTTAAATAAGTAGTTATATTATTCAGTAAATATTTTTTTTGAGAGGGGGGTAGTGGGGGTGGGGGTGGATGGGTGGGGTGGGGTAGCGTGGAGTAGGGTGGGGGTGTATATATAATCAATAAATATTATTTTTTTTAATTTTTGTGGAGTGGAGTGGGGTGGGATGGGGTGGGTGGGGTAGCGTGATGTAGTGTGGGGTGTATATATAATCAGTAAATATTATTTTTTTAATTTTTGTGAGGTGGGATGGTTGGGGTGCGTTGGGTGGGTGGGTGGATGGGGTACAGGGTAGGGTGGGGGTATATATATAATCAATAAATATTATTTTTTTTAATTTTTGTGAGATGGGGTGGGGTGGGGTGGGGTGTGTGGGGGTGGGGTGGGGGTGGGGGTGGGGTGGGTGTGGGTGTGGTGGTGGGCGTGGGTGGGTGGGGTGGGGTAACATGGAGTAGGGTAGGGGTATATATATAATTAATAAATATATATTTTTTAATTTTTGTGGGTGGGGTGGGGTGGGGTGGGGTGGGGTTGGGGTGGCGTGGGGTTGGGGGGTGGGGTGGGGTGGAGTAGCTGGGGTAGGGTGAAGTGTATATATAATTAAAAAATATTATTTTTTTAATTTTTGTGGGGTGGGTGGGTGTGGTGGGTGGGTGGTGGGTGAGTGGGTGTGGATAGGAGTGGGGTGGGTGCGTGGGGTAGCATGGGGTGTATATATAATCAGTAAATATTATTTTTTTAAATTTTGTGGGGGGGTGGGGGATGGTTGGGTGGGTGGTGGGTGGGTGGGGGGGTAGGGTGGGGGTGTATATATAATCAATAAATATTATTTTTTTAATTTTCTTTGGTGATAATCAATCACAACTAAGACGTTCAATCTAATTTAAGAATACGTTAGTCATATTAGAAAAGACAAAGGTTAATTTTGTTCACAAATTTTTAATCCATCCTCATGGGATTATAATACCATGTTAGACATGGTATTAAATAATCCCTCATTCTAAGTCATTTTGTAATCCCGGGATTAATAGTCCTGAGTCTAATTTAAAAAACAAACAAGAGATTAAAGATTATTAGTCCAATCCCAAAGATTATCCTAGTAAACAAACATGGCCCTACCTCTTTATATGGGAGAGGAAAAATAAATGATAGAGATAGAGATAGAGATGGAGGTGAAATAACAATACAAGCAATCGGTCATCAATAATAGGGATATATCGAGTTGAATGTTCCTTATGGGCATGAACGAACAATCAGTAAGTAGAGACCAAGAATTGCGTACGAGAATTATGGGAGAACAATTTTGATGATGTATGTTTGCCTAGAGAAGCAAAATTTACAAGTTTGTTTGGTTTTGTGGATGAGAAAGGAGAAAAAGGTTTGTAGATTTTCTCAAGGTACTAGATTTTTGGAGTCAAACTTGAACGTTAATATTGTTTTAATTTGAAGAGAGAAAGTTGAGAAAAGGGTGATTGGTTATGTTGTTATGCGATTTCTTTGCAACTTGGAATTAAAGTCTTGTTGTGGGTTTGCCTCTTTTATGCTACTTCCAAATGTTTTCGAGATAGAGAGAGAGGAGCAAATAAAGTCCCAAAATTCGTGCGTCGGCGATAATTTTGACTTTTGAGCATCTAGAAGACCGTAAGAATACTATATTTGTTGCGTATTGTAATCTTTTGAGAATTAGGGGCACGTTTGTTTGCAAGTGTAAAAGTAAAAATGATGAATGTGATAAAATTATTTATATGAGAATATTTCATCTCATAATGCTTAGTATTTAATAAGAGAATTGATATTTTCACAGCTTTATTTGATATTTCCGCAAGTAGAGACCACCTTTGAAGCAAACTCAACTTTTATGTCTAATTTGCCCCCAAAACAATATCCCATTGCCTCTGCTAATTAACTCTCGTCCTCTTCTTTTCTTCCTTCTTCACCGCTTTGCTTATTCACTTGATTTTCAAATATCTCGTTTTGATCCTGGTGCAATCAATATACTCTATCAAGAAGATGCCGTACCTACTGTTGGAGCCATTGAATTCAACAAGGATAATTACCAACGACAGCCAAATAATAATCAAAGGTCACGGAGACGATTTGAACATGAGATTCGTGAAGAGAGAGATTTAGGCCTCTTGGAAGAAATGGGCAAGCCTAGAAAAAGGCCAAATAGTGGTCAGTCTAAGAAGAAGAAACTCGATTCGGTAACTTCAATTCCGTCTCCAAGTATGTCTCAGTTTCATTCAATTGTTTTCCCTTTTTTTTTGCAAGTGTTCTTTATTGATATGGTATGATTGATTGTTATTTGTGGACTTAGAAGCAAATGAGGATGCTGGGTGTAATCTAGATCAAATTGGGCAGCTGATGACTGATCTGATTATGTGGAATGATGTCGCAAAATCAAGCCTTTGGTTTGGTTTTAGATCACTCTGTTTCGTATCTTCTTGTTTTGCAAGTGGAGTAAGCTTTAGATAAAGTTGAATATTAATCTCTCACTCCAGTTCTTCTGATTTTAGTTTTAGTGTCACTTCTGAGGTATCTGAAAACCTATCCAAATTATATTTATAGCGTTTTCTCGATGATATCTCAATTGGGCCTTCTGGTTTTAGGAGTTGCATTCTTCTCAAATTCAGTCAGTCAAAGGTAGAGAAAGAACCCTTCTTTTTATGATATCTTCCTTAATCTCAAACAATAGTTTGTATGTGTGATAATTGGCTAAGTTACTACTTGCCTATGAGTTCATGCCCAACGACAGCCTCGATGTTCACCTCTTTGGCAAGAAAGGTTCTCTTGTTTGGGCTGTTCGATACAACGACAACCTCGATAAATATACAGGTGAGGAAGAAGAGAAAGGGGCAAATTGGAGACAAACAATTGGTTTGCTTTTAAAATGGTCCCTACTTGTGGAAATATCAAATAAGGCTGTGAAAATTTCAATTTTCTTTAATAACTAAGTTTCAAAGGTATTAACAGTGTTTTCTGACAGGATTGTGAAAAATTTACCCTCATTAATTTTCCTCTAAAGCATATGCGTTCGGCCCTACACTAACCAAATAAATCACGCCAACCCAAAGAAAATTTAACGGTTTGTTTGAGACTCCAAAAACAAAAAATAAATGTAAAAGAAGACTTCTATCTCCATGAAAATGATCTAATTATTTACACTTTTAAAAAAATAAATCTAATATGAAGAACAATGTAAAAATAATATGTAATAGATTATTAAACTTAAATGTAAAATTACGTGTCTCTGTTTTTGGCACCCTTCCTATTTGCATTTAAAATTGTTGGTTAAGGAGTTTCCAACCCTCATCATCAGGTGAATCACCTATCAACGAAGGTTAACCTGAGTGGAAGGGGCTTTGATCGCTTAAGCAGGATGTCTCGGTTTCAATCCCTTGTACTTTCTTGGGAAGAGTTCCCTGCTTCGGCTCCCAACCGCACCTCGAAGGATTAGTCCTGAGTAATAGTTAGTTGCACACAATTTGCAGAAATGTGTAATCTGCTTGGACGTGCAACTATATATCACTCTAGGCGTGATATTCAAACACCCATGCATGTTTCCAGATTCCATTTTCTTGCATGAACCTGAAGTTGCATACTACGTACTTATACTAGAAAGAGTTCATGACAGCTTGCAAAGACAAAAACAAAAAGAAAGTGCCAAATCATGTTGAATACTTGCGAATCTATCTAGCAGCCAGCAGTTCATTTTGGACAAACCCATAACCACCAAAAACACAGTAGCAGAGATCTTGTGCCCCGCCCTGCCCGCCCCGCCCCGCCCCGCCCCGCCCCGCCCCGCCCCGCCCCGCCCCTTAATAGCAGTTACAATATGGCCGTAACATTGATCATTGCTACATTTCAGTGCAGCCGACGACTTGGTTTGTTACTTAGGATCGGATGTGCTGCTATGTATGAATATCCTTGCTGCCAGCATTGTAAAGCGCTTCGATGATTACAAAGTCTAATGAACTTGATTCAGGATATATATAGACTCTGCCCTCTTGTCAACCATACATTACAAAGAAAAATATGTCATATATCACAAAATAAATAGCCTGTCCTTATCAGGAGGGCCTCTGGCCGGATGCGCTTGTCTTTAATATAAGGTCTTAGTAAAGGCCATTTTCAAGGGCACAATATGATAATATTGATGCTGATGTCAAGCTATATATATATATAATTATATAATAAGGAGGCTCTGAACAGTCAAATTTGTGCATATTCCTAGTTGAAATGGAGAGAAACAGAAAAATGCAAACAAAAAACAAAAAATCATACAGCACATCTGACTGTGAATGCATGTCTTTAGCCAAGTTATACAAGTCAAATTTAGATGCAAACTGCATGTGGTGACTATATATATACTTGTAGTGTTCTTCATATACTAAAAAACACACTCCCAATTTCTGGAGTGGATAATCAAGAGTAGCAGGAGCAACTGGAAGGGCTGGAGCGAGAAATGGAGAAAAACAAAGGATATGTGAGCAAGCCTGAGGGAAGTGGAAATCCAAGAAGAGCACCTGGGCCGTTACGGATGGTTTTGAAGCACTCGGACAGGATAGATATGTTTCTGATGGCACTAGGGACTATTGGGTGATGTGTTGCATGCAGATGGTTTGACCGTGGCTGCAATTATGCTTGTATATACTCAGTCGCTTGATGAATGGTGTTATGCTGCTGCTGCTGCTGCTGCATCTCTCACCCTTGCAGACGTAAACAAGGTTAGTATAGAATTCAAATAAGATCAACCTTTCTCTAAA
Source organism: Panax stipuleanatus (assembly GCA_020205555.1). NCBI lineage: Eukaryota > Viridiplantae > Streptophyta > Magnoliopsida > Apiales > Araliaceae > Panax > Panax stipuleanatus. The sequence goes on from CM035124.1 coordinate 5,650,247, forward strand.
GAATGCACAGGGGTTTCTTTTCTTACCCTGCTAATTTTCTTGCAAATCGTATATTTGATGGAAAATGTGAAAGCAAAAATTATAAATGAAAGATATCAGCATCCAAAAACAAACAAAAAATTTATTGTACAAGTTGCTTTGCTTGGCTGGAAAAGGGAGAAATTTGAAGAAGCTACACATTTCTACCAGTTATGCTTCTTTTATTCTTGGGAACAAGCATGAACAGTTGCAATCTGGACTTAAGATGAACAAGCATGAATCATAGAAGATAGTAGACTTGATTCTCTGCTTAACTCTTCTAATGAATTGTTATTTCCGCTGCGAATATTGATCTAAGATTGGTTGTCCATTATATTTTATCTGATTTATTGAAGGCTAACGATAATTTATTTTTCATTATCTTAGTCATAATATTCTTTACTGAGCTAGTTGAGCTCACCCTTTTCATCTGTTGTCCTTTTCAGGAAATGAGAATGTTGCGGGAACTAGTCGGGGGACAGAGTGATGGTCCGAGTTAGAGCAGTAGTAGTCCTCACTATTTCTGATAAATAGTGTGATAATAATTGTAATGAGGACTTAGTTTGAATCTTAATATTTTCTACATATTTGTATTGACACTCACAGTTGTGTGGTCGTATTTTGCACGACCGTATGATATAAAGTTTGTATTTGAATTCTGTACCATGTATTTGGCTACTCAGAATGGGTTGGGTTGAATGGACCTATTCTGGGGGCGTCACAGTTGGTATCAGAGCTTAGGGATATGATCTCTGGCGGAGATCGGGGAATAGAACTAGGAGGGGAGAGACGAGTAAATCCTTCGCTAGTGTGTCCTACCTAAGCTTATGTGGTATTTAATTGGTCAGTCGGAGCATAGGGTTAATATGTGATATGTTAATTTGTTTAATTAACCCTTGTTTTATGGCAGTATTTGAGAATGGCAGCTGAGAATGTTAACAACGAAGTGAATGAGACCGTGGAGACTCCTTTAATCGTTAACCAGGAGAACGTGCAACAAGAAGGCAATGTTCATCCTGAAAATAACGCTGGTCAGACGATAAACGATGAGATGTTTAGAAGTTTTTTGCAGTTTATGCAAAATCAGACGAGGGAGACTCGTGTGCAACATATAGGTGGCGATAATAACAACATGCGAGCTGTCACTGCTAAGAAGTTCAAAGAATTGGGACCACCAGAGTTTCTGGGAAAGCCAGATCCGATCAAGGCGGAGACGTGGATTAAACAAATTACCAAGATATTTGATGTCTTGGGATGTACGGAGGAACAGAAGGTTCCATTCGCCACGTTTATGTTCCGTGGAGAGGCAGATTACTGGTGGGAATCCGTGAAGCGTACCCAGCCTGCCGCACTCAAGATGTCTTGGGAAGCGTTCCAGAAACTGTTTAATGACAAGTACTTTCCTGAAAGTATTCGTCATATGAAGGAAGTAGAATTTATTAGACTCGAGCAAAACAACATGACGGTATCCCAATACGAGGCTAAGTTCGCGGAGCTGTCCAGGTTTGCACCTCATTTAGTGGAGAATGAGGAACGTATAACGCGGATGTTTCTAAGAGGTTTGAAACCCGAAATACGTCAATACCTCATTTCTCATAAATTTACTTTATATTCGGATGTAGTAAATAGGGCCCAGTTATTAGAACGAGATAATGATTATGTTCAACCGAGGGACCACAACCAAGGTCGTACCGGTGGCAGCAGTCATCGGAGCAATGACAACCAGCGAGGAGGAAAGTATGACAGAAGCGGTAACCACTCCGGTGGTTATCGTGGCCATGATAGTAGAAGAAGCGAATCGGGGGGAGATTTCAAGAAGAGAAGGTACAACAATGAGAACGTGAAGACGTCGACATCAGCACCAGCATCAACTGTTTCGAGGGGAGGAGAACGACCACCGGTCGTATGCTTTAAATGCGGGAAAGAGGGACATATCAGCCCAAACTGCCCACAACAGTTCAAAGGATGCTATAACTGTGGAAAAGAAGGACATATAGCTCGAGATTGTCCTGTTGCGAAATCAAGTTCAGCGGGGGTAGTGATTCCAAAGGCGATTGCAGACAAGTCAAAGTCGGTGATTCCTGGAAGAGCGTTTGTCGTGACAGCCCAAAACGCGAGGAATCCACACGAGGTGATTACGGGTAAGCTGATCATAAACTCTTGCGAAGTTTATACCTTGTTAGATACCGGTGCTACCCATTCCTTTATTTCACCTGCTTGTGCTCAACGTTTGAACTTGACTTCTGATAAATTAGACTTTGACTTATCTGTTGAAACTCCGTTAGGAGAAACCTTTGTTACATCTACAGTTTACAAATCTTGCTTGATTCAGATTGGTACCCTTACCTTACCTGTTGATCTAATATCTTTGAAAATACTTGCATTTGACGTGATTTTAGGAATTGACTGGTTAACCACTTACCATGCCATAATTGATTGTTTTCGTAAGGTTGTTAGTTTTCATATTCCTAATCAACCTGTTGTACGAATTCAAACCACCAAACCACTAAAATCAGTCAATATCATTTCAAATCCCAAGGCTATTCGTTTATTGAAAAACAGATGTCAAGCTTTCTTAGCTCATGTCACTGATCTAAATCAGAATACATCAGATTTGAATGATATTTTCGTTGTTAATGAGTTTCCTGATGTATTTCCCGAAGAACTTCCCGGTCTACCCCCAGAACGTGAAGTTGAATTCTTTATTGACCTTGAACCCGGTACAAAGCCCATTTCTAAAATCCCATATCGAATGGCTCCTATTGAACTTCAGGAGTTAAAGATCCAATTACAAGAATTGTTAGACATCGGTTTTATTCGTCCTAGTATGTCTCCTTGGGGTGCTCCTGTTTTATTCGTTAAGAAGAAAGACGGGAGTATGCGACTTTGTATTGACTATCGGGAGTTTAACCATGTCACCATTAAGAATAGGTATCCGTTACCTCGTATTGATGACCTGTTCGACCAGTTGCAAGGAGCGCAATTCTTTTCAAAGATCGATCTTCGTTCTGGATATCATCAGTTGAAGATTAAAACTGAGGATATTCCAAAGACTGCTTTTAGAACACGGTACGGGCATTATGAGTTCTTAGTCATGTCTTTTGGATTGACTAATGCTCCTTCTGCTTTCATGGATATGATGAACCGTGTATTTAAGGAGTATTTAGATCAATTCGTTGTTGTCTTTATTGATGACATTCTCATCTATTCTAAAAGCCGTGAAGATCATGAATACCATTTGAAGTTAGTACTTCAAAAGCTTCGTGAGAACAAGCTATACGCCAAGTTAAAGAAATGCGAGTTCTGGCTTGAGGAAGTAGCATTCCTTGGGCACGTGGTATCGAAACGTGGAGTATCTGTTGACCCGGCGAAGATTGAAGCAATACAAAGCTGGGAGCAACCTAAGTCGGTGACCGAAGTACGAAGCTTTCTGGGCTTAGCTGGTTATTATCGGAGGTTCGTAGAGGGATTTTCTCGAATCGCTACTCCATTAACTCAGTTGACCCGGAAAGATACGAAATTCGTTTGGAGAGAGGAATGCGAGAAGAGCTTCCAAGAGCTCAAGAGGAGACTTATTTCGGCACCTGTTCTAACAATACCATCTGGTTCGGATGAATTTGTTATTTACAGCGATGCTTCGGGCAAAGGGTTAGGATGTGTTCTCATGCAACATGGGAAAGTCATAGCCTATGCCTCGCGACAACTCAAAGAATATGAGAGGAATTATCATACTCATGATCTAGAGTTGGCAGCAGTCGTTTTTGCGTTGAAGGTCTGGAGACATTACTTGTACGGAGAGAAAGTGGAGATTTATACGGATCATAAGAGCCTTAAATATTTCTTCACTCAGAAGGAACTCAACATGCGGCAACGACGTTGGCTTGAGCTGTTGAAAGATTACGATCATACTATCCAATACCATCCTGGAAAAGCGAACGTGGTAGCTGACGCGTTGAGTAGAAGATCATATGTGGGAACGAGTGCGATGATGTCAAGTATACGCGTAGAACCAGCTTTGATTGATAAATTTAAAGCTGCTCAAGCTACGGATGCAGAGCTGATGAATATGAAGAAGAAGGTGCAAGAAGGTGCAATTCCAGAAGCGAGAATCGATGAAGATGGAATACTTCGAGTCAACTCCAGACTTTGTGTTCCTAACGATTCCGACTTGAAGTATAGAATTATGATGGAGGCACACAACACACCGTTTGCAATCCATCCTGGGAGTACTAAAATGTATCGTGATCTTCGACATACATTTTGGTGGGGCAATATGAAGAGAGAGATCGCAGAGTTCATCTCGAGATGTTTAACTTGTCAACGTGTAAAGACGGAGCATCAAGTGCCGAAGGGTCCATTGCAACCACTGGAGATTCCGAAATGGAAGTGGGAACACATTACGATGGATTTCGTTACGGGTCTTCCCAAGGTTTGTCAAGGCATAGATGCGATTTGGGTTATTGTTGATAGATTAACCAAGTCTGCTCATTTCTTACCGATACGAGAGACTTATTCCCTTGAACGTCTTGCTCATATGTACGTGAATGAGATTGTGAGGTTGCATGGCATGCCAGTATCCATAGTTTCGGATCGCGATCCCAGATTTACTTCACGATTTTGGATCAGTTTGCAGAAAGCTATGGGCACGAATTTACGATTCAGTTCGGCTTATCATCCTCAAACAGACGGACAATCGGAAAGGACTATCCAAACTCTTGAAGATCTATTGAGACTCTGTGTTCTAGACTTCAAAGGGAGTTGGGATAAGTATTTGCCATTGGTGGAATTCTCCTACAACAGCAGTTATCAGGCAAGTATAGGCGTGGCTCCATTCGAAGCGTTGTATGGAGAAAGTGTCGCTCTCCAGTATGTTGGAACGAGGTGGGTGAAACAACATTGTTGGGACCGGAGTTAGTACGTATGACTACAGAAAAGATCCAAATAATCCGACAACGTATACAAACAGCACAAGATCGACAAAAGAGTTATGCGGATCTTCATCGAAAGGACGTGGAATTTAATGTTGGAGACCATGTGTTATTACGTATTGCTCCATGGAAGGGAGTTACAAGGTTTGGGAAGAGAGGAAAGCTCAACCCACGATTCATTGGTCCATTTGAGATTCTTGACCGAATAGGAAATGTGGCTTATAGACTCGCTTTACCTCCAAGTATGTCTCGTGTTCATAATGTGTTTCACATATCCGTGTTACGTAAATATGTGAAGGATCCAAACCGCATTATTGAGTTAGAACCAGACGAGATAGCCGAAGATTTAACGTACGAGGAGGTACCTGTCAAAATCTTGGATAGGAAGGAGCATGTCCTACGCTCGAAAATTATACCTCAAGTTAAAGTTTTGTGGAGAAACCAGGCTATTGAGGAAATGACCTGGGAGTTGGAATCAGAAATGAAAGCGAGGTATCCTCACCTTTTCGACATACCAGGTACGTACGTCAATTTCGAGGACGAAATTTCATAAGGAGGGGAGGTTGTAAGACCCCAACTTTTATGAATAAAGATTTAATTTTCTTTATATATTATTTCGAAACAGTAAGGTGTTGTTTTGATAAATATGAAAGTTATGGGTGAAATGTGCAAACATTTTTAAAATGAGCAAGTGGTTATAAATTATTCTGGTTGTCGGGGAATATTCGTTTGGTCGTGGAATATTCTTGTTGTTGGGGAATATTCGTACGACGGCGCAGCTATATGTGGGCCCCCACAACGGAATAACTGTCGGATATAGAAAGCGACAGAAATAACTTTTTTACAAAATAACGGCGTAGTTGTTACCGTTAGTACTGTTGAAATACCCGGTGGTTAAAATACAGTGATACACGGTGTTGCATAGTAGCACACGGTATTGCACAGTATTTCAAATTATTGAGTCTTACGTGAGAAGCCATTACTCAATTATTGTTACAGTAATTACTGTTCAATATTTTATATTATTTACTCAATAATTGCTACGTTGATATTTTATATTATTGACTCAATAATTATTACATTGATATTTTATTGACTCAATAATTGCTACGTTGCCATTTTATATGATTGATTCAATAATGGCTACAGTTGATATTTTGTAGTATTGATTCAATAATTGTCGTTGCACAGTATTTCACGTTATCAACTCAATAATTCATATTATTTGAATAATATTATTAGATAGCATTATTGACAATGTCTAAGGTAGTTCTGTCTAGGAGGGGTTATTTAATTACGCGCCAGTAAGGAGAAGTCCTTATCGGAAGGCCCCCTCTTTTCCTGGGAACGACCTGGTTGTCAATATTGTAGTTCTGTAATATTATTTGTGAATAATTAATTATTGATTTATATGATAAGGAAATATTTATTTTGTGGATATTAAAGAAGGAATTGGCGCTGGTGAGTTTTTATCAATATTTTGGTGTGAGAAATCATCTGTTTTTGGATTTCGGATAATTTATGTTTGGAATTTGGAAAAACTTCCTTCTGCAAAGTTGTAGAGAATTAAATTTTCTATGGAAGGACATAGAATTTGTATTTTTCTGACAAAGGGGCTATTTGTTATGAATTATTGAAGTTTCAGAAAATATATATATTTAATGGGTGAACCCCACTTTTGTTGAAATCTGATTTTTTTGGTAGCAGCCGGCGGCTGGAGAATTTTAAAAATAATAATATTATTTTATTATTTTAGTCTCCTTTGGCATCCTAAGCTTTTCTTATAAATAGAGTGCTTAGGTTAGAATTGAAAATCACACCAGAATCACAAGTTTTCTCTCTCTATAATATCGAGCGTATTTTTGTGAGTATTTTTATACTTTGAGTATTAGTATTCAGCGCAAGTTTTCTTCGGTATTATATCCGATATTCCAGTCAGAGGTACTATCTTTTTGAGGTAAGGAATGTTATTTTCTTTCGTAAATGATGTTATTCTTTTCAATATCATTATACAGAAATATTGTCATGGATTTTATGTTGAAATTCTTACTTTTTTTCGTCGGGATTACTATTCACGTATACGGCACTATTCACGTATACGGCACTATTCACGGAAAAATTAAATTTTCTTCTATTTGTCCTAAATTGCTTGTTAAGGTTTGATTGTATCCAAGTTTTGAGCTTTATTCTTGAATTTTGCTCCAAAATTGATTATTACGAGGTATTTTTGAATTGGATATACTAAAGTGCGAATCCTTGATCTTTGTCTTTTATCTCACTGGATTCGTTCTTTAAAATATTTTTCATCATTCTCAGTCCTAAAAGATGATGTAACTGAATATCTTTGGCCTGTAGAGCAAAGATGAATGATTACTTGATGAATATCTTTGGCCTGTAGAGCAAAGATGAATGATTACCTGATGAATATCTTTGGCCTGTAGTGTAAAGATGACAGGTGTTGAGATGAACATGACCACTGATGATACAAATGAATATCTTTGGCCTGTAGTGCAAAGATGAATATTTGATTCGAGATGTATATTGATTGATGTTACAGGGATAAAATATTGATTATGGACTTTTAAATCATAGAAGATAGTAGACTTGATTCTCTGCTTAACTCTTCTAATAAATTGTTATTTCCGCTGCGAATATTGATCTAAGATTGGTTGTCCATTATATTTTATCTGATTTATTGAAGGCTAACGATAATTTATTTTCTATTATCTTAGTCATAATATTCTTTACTGAGCTAGTTGAGCTCACCCTTTTCATCTGTTGTCCTCTTCAGGAAATGAGAATGTTGCGGGAACTAGTCGGGGGACAGAGTGATGGTCCGAGTTAGAGCAGTAGTAGTCCTCACTATTTCTGATAAATAGTGCGATAATAATTATAATGAGGACTTAGTTTGAATCTTAATATTTTCTACATATTTGTATTGACACTCACAGTTGTGTGGTCGTATTTTGCACGACCGTATGATATAAAGTTTGTATTTGAATTCTGTACCATGTATATGACGACTCAGAATGGGTTGGGTTGAATGGACCTATTCTGGGGGCGTCACACTCCTGTTGCTGTATTTAATGCTTCAGACGTTTCTCTGCAGTTGATGTTGACATATTACTTTTTTGCGGCACTGCAGACTGGCCCACTGACACAGCAGACTATATCTTTCACCTAACACCTGAAAAAGTGCTTTCTGCAGGCAGCTTTAGTCCTTTCTTTAGCTTCTTCAATACGCTTCTTCAATTTAAACTAAGGATGAATATGGAAGTATTGGGACTATCACTTTGTCAACGGCCATAAGCCTTTCCTCATTTGTTGCTCTTCCTCCCTTCATCAGAACTAAGATCTTTGATGCTGACTGAAGGAACACTACAATTATGGTCATTGTGATATAATCGTTGTGTGTTGACTTTGCACAACTTGATTCAGACTTGATCGTAGAGAACATTACGATTTCTCTTAAGCTCTTAGTAGACTACGATTACTTGCTTGCTTGTCTTGCAGACTCCATACTTCCGATAGTACACTGCGATTCTTAACTTGGCTCGACAGATGCTATTCAACTTTATAATTCTCAGTGTGGCTTCCAAGGCAGACTACAATTCTTTGATGTTTTCACTTAAGCTCAACGGATCTTGCCTTGACTTCTGCAGACTTGATTCTTTGGCAAACTACTATTCTGGACATCTTCATTTTAAGTTTCACGATTCTGCTTTTTCTTCTGCAGACTCGAATCTCTTGACAGACTACGATTCCGGATGTCATCGTTCAAGCTCCACGATTCTGCCTTGTCATCTGCATGTTACCTTTGACAGACTACGATTCTGTCAATGCTTTAACTTTTATAGCTCAAAATAGATCAACCTAACAAGTTTGATCTTTCTTCTGTATATTTATTTACATAAATGATAAACATTAAAGCTCAGATCAACCTAGCAGTTTTGATCTATCATCTAAGTCCTTGTACAATGATTCTCTTAAGAACTGTACATTTAAGCATTTATATTTACTTTCAATATCAAATCTAAATATGCAATTCCCAATATATTTGAATAAATATTTTATCGGAGAAGATAAAATATCAACTTTCAACAAATGTCTCATACCAAAAATTCATTCATTTATATCAAAATTGAACAGATATTTACTTATCTTATTTATCAAAAATCAATTATTATTCACAATTAATATTACAGAATCACCATATTGACAACCAGGTCGTTCACAGGAAAGAGGGGACTTTCCAATAAGAATTTCTTCTCATTGGCGCGCAATTATATAACCTAACCCCTTTTCTTGACAGAATTTTTTAGACATTGTCAATAATGTTATCTAATAATATCATTCAAATAATATAAATTATTAATTTAATCATGTGAAATACTGTGTGACGATTATTGTGATAATTATTGAATTAATAATATAAAATATCAATGTAGCAATTGTTGAATCAATAATATAAAATATTGAACAGTAATTACTGTAACAATTATTGAATAAGTGATTTCTTACGTAAGAACCAATAATTCAAAATATTGTGCAATACCGTGTGCTACTGTGCAACAACGCGTATTACTGCATTTTTATCATCGGTTATTTCAACAGTTTAATATATTTATAAAAATTTACTTATATCGCTTTCTATTCCGACATTCATTCTGTTGTGGGGTCCACCAATGACTGCGCCGTCGTACGAATATTCTCCGACAAAAAGAATATTCCTCGATCAAACGAATATTTTTCGACACAACGAATATTTTATAACCACTTGCTTACTTTATAAAATTTACACATCTCACCCATAACTTACTACATTTATCAAATCAATACCTTACTATTTCAAAATAATATGTAGAGAAAATTAAATTTTTATTCATAAAAATTTGGGATTTTATAAGGGGGAAATGAGAGATATATTAGAGACTGTTGGATGTTGAAGTCTTAATTGATTTGAGACCGTCGGATGTTGAAGCTTTTGAATTTTCTCTCTCTGCTCTGTTTTATTATATATATATATAAATTTATAATTATACAAAAAAAATCTATTACATCATATATATATATATATATATATATATATCAGTGGAATAACCGCATAATCTAACATCTAACTTCGGCCCCGACTAGCAGGCCTAGCTATGATATTTAAAGTGCTATAACTGGACAGTCATTTCTTTGTTAGAGGCAACAACACATGTTGGGGAAGGGGGACATTTCAATTAATATACTACTACTAAATTAATGTCATGTGATAAGATTAATTAATTAATTAGTAATTGCTCTATGCTCACATAGTCACATATCCCGCGGAACAAGTAAACAATGTTTGCAATTGTTCCCACCGTGGGCCAAAGCTCTCACAGCTGGTGCCCTTTGTGTTTGTGTACACATGAAGTATATAATATTCCTTCTGTTTTTAAAAAATTATCGTTTAAGATTTTATCACATGAATTAAGAAAATTATTTAATACTAATAAAATTTATTTAAAATTTTATCACTACCCTTTATGGAAAATTAAAAACTATTAATACAAGGGAGAGAATTTATTGAGACAATGAGAGAATATAGGAGTAATATAGGAAAGTAAATAATTTATTCTTCTAGGAAGTTGTAAACGACAAACATTTTGGAATAAATTTTTTCTTCTAAAACGATAATCTTTTAGGAACGAAGGGAGTACTCCCAGTGGCGAAGCCACAATGAATTTGTGGGGTCAATTGACCCCACTTAAAAAAATTGTTTGATAATGTTAGGAAAATTTTAAAAATTTAAGTATTATGTATAAATTGACCCTACTAAAATTTTATAAATTTTCTATTATATGGGGTCAAATTAAAAATTTATAACTTTGTCAATTAAATTTTAACCACATATGACTCATATCCTCTCAATATATGTATATCTCTATAATATTTTAAACTAAATAATAATCTAATTTATATTATTTTAAAAAATAAATAATGAATTACTTACTTATAAACAGTTGTGATTAAAAAAGTCTATTATGAGTCAATATAGTATATACATACCATATATTATTACTTATTATATATTTTCATTGTAATATAGTGTGTATATATATATGACCCTAAACTATAAAGTATTAAAAAAAATTGACTCGGGGGCGGTGCCCCTGAACCCCCGCCAAATTATTTGTAACTTAGTAATAATTTTGACCCCACTCATAAAAGTTCCTGGCTTCGCCACTGAGTACTCCGTAGCTACCAATTGTCGGTTATATATACATGCATACATACATACACCATTATATAGGTAGGTATATATTGAAAGTCCCAATTTCTCTGCTCTCTTTTATGGTTCAATGGTAAAAAAATTATTCATAAAACTTTGAGTGCATGAGTTTTTGGGATCCATTTTTGTCAAAAGCAAAAAAAGTCCCAACTCCCATGATAATGAAAAGATGTGGACTTGTAGTCCAGAATAAGTTGGCTCAACACTCACAGGAAGCATAAAAAGATAAATATGAATATAATATAAATTTATGCTCCCTAAGATATAGATAGGTAAAGCGATAATGGTAAATTTAGAAAATTGATATTTTTAAATTAATTTTTATTATTTTCACACATAAAATTCACATATTAATTAATAAAAATTTAACACATTAATTAATTTGTGAGTTCTACTCGTGAAAATATCAAATGTTTCCTAAATTTATTATTCTTACTTGATGGTGCATGTGAATTACCGAGATACCATTATTTTTACAGGGTCTAAAAGAGAAGGACTCAAAAAGTAAACAGTGCCCCCATGCAGGATCGAACTACAGACCTTCAGTTTACAAGACTGACGCTCTACCACTGAGCTATAAGGGCCTCCCCCTTTGGCGTAGACCACTTTACTATTTTAGAATTTTTAACTCGTTTCTTCTTCCCCTTGGTTCTCTTCTCTCAATTCCCAAGCATCATCACCTGGTTTTCGCAGCTGATCTCAATGGACCACACTTTCGATCCTGTATAAATTCACCTTCCTCTTTTCTGCCATTCAATTTTGGTCTCAGTATAATTCATATCATACACAGGATTGATATATTTTGATGTACGTAACAGGACCTAATTCATGCAATTTTCAAGCTCAAATGGAACAAAAAAGCTCTAGGTTTGATTCTCTCTCTCTCTCTCTCTCTCACACACACGCACACACATTTCTCGCCCCTCACTTGCGAATTCCGTTTTGCATACTTTTTCTTGTTATTTTAATCATAATCTATGCTTTCACGATCTTTATGGCAGAGCGTCAGAAAAACGAAAACACGGGAAATTTGGACGGCGAGGTATGGAATTCATTCTCATTATCTAATTTTACCTCTATTTGTGAGAGTTTATCTGAACTAAATTATAAATTGTTTACTGTGTCTGTTCATAAATATGGATAATTCCAAAGAAGCAATGAGGTGTAGCTAGGAATTTTGTTTGACAGACCATAGTTTGCACCTGTTGATGATGGCAATCACATTGTTGAAGAGTGCACGTCAGCAGGTTTTTCTGTATTTTTTCTTTTTGAACGCGAAGCTCCATTCTGAGACAATTTCACTCTTTGTATAACTAATGAGTTCTCAAGGCAAACCAAGTTAAGAGTGTATTCTGTTCCTTCCGCTCAAATATCCTCATTTGGTTATTCAAATTTTAGAAACATTTTCTTGATTGGTATATGTGGCATTAATGCTTTTCCTATGTCTGTCATGTCAACTTTTCCCTCTTACCATATAATTATTTAACAATTTAAACTTGTTTTGATAGCGAATTTCTGAGCACCAACAATGTATTTTACGGTAACATATTATCTAGTTTATAGTTTCAACTATCTACCATCATTCGTATGTCTTTAGTGATGAGTAATGACCAAACACAATGTTAATGAACTTCATACAATATAGCTATGTGACTCAACTCAACTTACCTCAATTTAACTCAACAACCCCTTTTATCCGAAACTAGTTGGGTAGGCTACCATTGCTTTGTGACTAATGAGACCAAAACAGCAATCTCACATCTCCATGTGGGTGTAGCATGATAGAAGTCTTCCTCATCTATTTATAGTTTACTGGTATAGAAAAATAGTGAAAAGACCACTACCTGTATGCTTTAGATTATACACATTGTTACCTTCACTAGGGATGAAATTCTTTAATGGTTTAACTATTTAATTCAAAATAAATTCAGTTTGGTAACTAAATTGTAAATTGGCTTTCAGTACAATGACCAAAAGTTGATTTAACCCATTGTTTGGCAATCTAGCTTTTAGTGCACTGATGCCATGGATTGGTAATTGGCAAACCAAAATTTTCTCTTGAAAATGACATTTATGTTGATAATACTCACTTATCCAATGCTTGCAGTGCTTGTTATTGTCACGGATGCAGCTAATATTGACCTGTCCCCTGTACAAATCAATGTATATATATTACAACATCTTAAGCGGTTAGAATCTATTTATGTAGATTGTAGATTGTGGTTTGTGGAGGCATGAAATGTTACATAGTCAGTAGATTCTTTTACTTTTCTTAAGCTAAAATGGTTGTTTGCAGAGTTAAGCATGTGCATGACAGTTTAAAATTTGTCCTAATAGGTTGTTGCTGGAACATCCAAGAAAAACCGGCCTACTTCTGGTGAGGAACTTGTTGAATTTGGAAAAGAATTTGTATATGCTAGATAACTAATTTTAGTTGATATCTCCAGTTACTGAATCTTTTTTATTCATCACATCATAGTAATGGTATTTTCATTTTGTGCACTCTCATGAGATGTGTTCAGTTGTACATATAATGATACGAGTTTGTTGTTGTTTATTGATGCATAAACATTTGATCACTGTGGTGGTATGGCTAGTGTCACGCTTACGCAATGAACCTAGTCTGGATCACAGAAAAAGTGAACATTGTTACTTTCATTTTTATAGAATTTTTCCCCTTTTTCTTACTATCATTGAGACAAGATCTTTCCTTGCTTTTCCCATTGAAACTTTCTTATATATAAATATTTTTGTCTGTGCATGTATATATTCTATGTATATTCTAAGCTCAACTCAAACAACGGCATTATTTCAAACTAGTTAGTATAGGTTGAAAATGAATACGATATGCAAGTGTAAAAGAAAAAAGGCGAAGGTAAAAACCAAAAAAGACAAAATAACTCAACTCAACTTAACAACGCTATTTATGTAACACTTTAGTCTCATATCGAAAGATATGAGAAAAGTTTATCTGGATATAAGGAATTAAGTTACAAACAATAGTAAGAAGATACTAATGAGCTATTGGTTTAAGGCCTTGTTTGGATATATTTGATTCGATGCGGATTTGAGATTTGACCAAGATTTGTTTCGGATTCGGGATTTGACTCGGGTTGTTATATATGGTATTAGAGCCGATTTTTGAAAGCTCGGGTCGGGGGGTTGCCGGATGTGGGGACACAAAGGCAGGACGTCAAAAATTTAAGCGAAGATGTTTGTAACACCCCAGTCTCACATCGACCTGTGGTGGGTTAAGATGACCTAAAAAGATACTATTTGTTAGTGGTTTAAGACCTTGTTTGAATAGATTTAATTTGATTTGAATTTGGGATTTGACCCAAGATTTGTTCCGGATTCGGGATTTGACTCGGGTTGTTACAATTTATCCCAAACTAGTTGGGTTAGACTGAAGATGAATCCCATATGTCAGTGTAAAAGAAAGAACATAGAAAAAAAAGGAAAAAATAATATAAAAGAATAGAAACGGATGCAATTAAATAAACTTTAAAACGGCTGCACCTATAGTTAAAATACAAACATACGTATATAAGAAAAAAGCTAAACTAAAAGAGAGAAAAAAATGAAAAGATGGGGGATGGGAAAGAAACTAGAAACAGAAAAGAAATAACAGTGTGTGTGTATATATATGTGTGTATATATATATATTATATTTGTATAAAACAACTTTCAGTTGCTATAATAAATGTGTAGACAGGTAAATGGAGGGATCTTTATAGGTGCTTCCATTGCTTAACCTCTGTCTGAGGTGGCTCAAACTCCTTTATGGTAGCGTTGACGATTCGCAATTTGGTTGTCTAGTATATTTCTGTTGTTAGAAGGTCATAGTTCTAGTTTTAGTAATTATCATATCTGATTATTCTACGTCAGATACCCATCTGCTTCACTGGACTCTGGATCAATATTGATTCACGTAGGGGTAATTTGCCTGCAGAATCTCTTATATATTATTTAATTGTTCTTTCATCCACGTGTGTTCATGCAGCTAATGCAAATGCTCTAAAGCTGAGTTCTGAGCTTCTTCGGGTCTTTGTCACAGGTTTAAAACAATCTTTGTTTCCGAGCGCAAGTGTTCTTTGTGTAGTTATTTCTCAGTTACTAACGAAGGCCCTTGTATTGATGCAGAAGCTGTTCAACGTGCTGCTACTATTGCTGAAGCAGAGGGTGTTAGTAAAATACAAGCAACTCATCTTGAAAGGATTCTTCCACAGCTACTGCTAGATTTTTAAGGTACTACAGGAAATGCAAAATAGAAACAATGACCTTAACGTGAAACCAACAGCTCAGAATCTACTGTATATGGTAATCTGTTTGTTCTTTTTAGCACTTCCATACCATTTGTATATTTAGCAACAGCTGTGCAAAATATCTCAAGTTTGAAAGACCAATATGTTTTAGTTTTAGCAGTTGATGCAACTTAATTAGTTTTGTGATGAGATGGATAATTTTATATGCAAGTTGCTAGGAAACATCGTGGTAAGAAAAAAACCTTGTGGTAAGAGATGAAGGATTATAAACACAAATTTCTAGGAAATAGTCTAGGTTTGAAAACCTTGTCATATTCAATGATATTGACAAAAACTTTTAAAGTTCTAAAGTTGGATGTTTACTAGACTTGCTGTGGGGGATGATTCTAATTTCTTTATCCTCTTGTTCTAAATAAGGTGGGATGAGTTTTACTATATAACTCATTCTTCAGGAATGAAAATTCATCAATTCTATTATATACTAGTATAAGCTATTTGCTCCAAAACTTCACGTGGCAATTGCCCTAGGTTGCGTCTTTTGAATATTTAGTGCCCTAAGGTTTAACGTTATAATTTTGTAGTGGCATTTGTATGCCAAATCAGGTGGAATTGGATCAGTCATGTAGTTCCCAGTTCTAAATGGTAATCTGAAACAGAGTATTGGTAACTCTGGGTAGTGCAAGATTTAGTAATATTCCATCATTTATAATGCCGGGTAGTTCAAGCTTAATTCCCACTTTCGATTTATGTTGGAAACTAGCAATATATTTCTCATCACAGATCATGATAGATATTTCTGGTAGTCACAGTCGGGTAGTTTTCCTTTGAAATATTTTCGAAAAAATCTAGGATCTCTGTGACTTTTTCGGTGATTTCTTGTGAACTACCAAACCTCAATTATTTTTAAATGTCTAGTCCTTTTTTAGATTGTTCATTTATTAATCAAAGTGGTATTTCCACTTGTTTCCCTGTTGTGCCACTCGGTTCAAGTTTGATGGCTTTCCACTAATTTGCTCTGTTACGACTGTACAATTCCCTTGTGAAAAGGGCTCAGTCTTCCTTTGGTAGAAGACATTATAAAAAAGTAAAGACAGTATATAAAATCATTACTTCCGATCCATATTACCCGGTGCAAATGATATTTTTGACTATATTGTTTTGCATCCACGTTGATAATATGATTCAATAAAATAAACACAAACTTGAGATACAACTTACAGAGTTCAACTTGTATACCACCTAAATATGCATTGGTCTTAGACCTAAAATTTAGAACACATATCACACATACGTAATCAACGTTACACATCTTTATTCACTACTCCACAACTTCTTACCTAGTGCTTGATCTGAGCCAACATGGCCGCAACATCCCTACTATTAGGCCTCTCTTTTGGGTTATCATGAGTACAAAAACAAGCAATCTTAAGAACCAGAAGCATTTGGTCCTGAAACCCGTTTCCATTCAGCTTCGGATTAATTGCTCTTTTTGGATCATCAGAAATCATAACATTTTTCATCCATTTCACCAAGTTCATCTCATTCGTGTACTGAAAAAAGTCATCTGATGGAAGTTTTCCTATCACCAAGACCCCAAGTAACACCCCAAAGCTGTATATATCACACTTGTCTGTAAACTTCAGCGTCTGGTGATACTCTGGAGCTATGTATCCCACAGTTCCTGCTATGTTGGAAGTTGTAACATGTGTATCAGCATTTGGTACTGCTTTTGCAAGTCCAAAATCTGCAATTCGAGCTTCCATGTTATCATCAAGTAGGATATTCCCTGGCTTGAGATCTCTGTGAATTATACGTTGAGAATGGGTATGGAGATACTCGAGCCCAGCTGCCACCCCAAGAGCAATCCGGTGCCTTGTCAACCAATCTAGCTCTCTGGTCCCTTGAGACACTTGATTCAGCATATCCTGTAAACTTCCATTCTTCATGAACTCATATACCAGATAATGACAGTCTGGTCGAGAGACATGAGCTAGCAATGGAAGAATGTTTCGGTGCCTGATCTGACCCACAGTTTCAATTTCGGACTTGATTTGTCGCATCTTCTTGTTCAGAAGCTTGGTATCTTCTTCAGTAAGCTCTGCAGCATCTTTTGGGGGTTGGATAACTTTCTTAATAGCAAGAATTTTATGGGGAGTTTCTGGTAACTCGGCCTTGTAAACTACTCCGCAGCCACCTCTTCCAATAACTTCAAACGACGCCAGTCCATCTTCTTTGTCCAAGAAATCCAAGTTCTTGATCGTCAGACTGAATATTGCTACACCCGAATCCTTCCGTCCACCTTTGATGATTGCCATAAGTAATTTAAAAAGTACAGACAAGACCATCCCAGATAAGGCCCCTGCTAGGGTTCCAGCTAGGAACCCAAGACCCCATCCTCTCAGCTTCTTATTGCTTTTCTTATTTTTATTTTTATGTTGACTTGGGGTATTTGAAGGAGCTTGAGCAGGTCCTGCTGCCGTACTTGCATGAGGTGCCATTGCAGAATTTTGATTTCTGACGATTGGATTTTCTGCAAAACTATAACGTTTTGGAGCAGTCTCCTCCTCCTCCGACGACGACAACTCAGCTGACAAAAATTCCATCCCTTTCAACACCGGCAGCGGACTTTGGAGGAATTTATTCCCAGAAATGTTGAAGAAGCGGAGATTTCTGAAAGAATGCAAGGAGGCTGGTACTTTTCCAGTAAACATATTATTGAAAAGCCAAAGTTTTTCCATGTTGGGAAAATATTTCAAGAAATTCAAATTCCCAGAAAATTGATTGGAAGAGAGGTCAAGGATTCGAAGCTGGATTAAAGAGGATAATCCAGATGGAACCTCCCCGGAAAATTGGTTGTTTTGGAGATTTAGAATTTCAAGCTTTTTGCAGTCAACTATTTGAGGTGGGACTTGGTCGCTGAGCTGGTTGTTTGGGAGCGAAAGCTCTTTGAGGTCGGAGAGTTTTCCAATGGCAGGAGAGAGAAATCCATTGAGCTTCTGCGATTTGAAGATGATACGCGTCACACGGAGCACGTACGAGTTGTTTGAGATTCTCCGCTCGCAGTATACTCCGGCGGAATTGCACGGATTGCTCTCCAAAACATGGCGTTGACCCAAGTCTTCCTGGAGTGTCAAGAGAGCATTTTGATCTGAAGGGTCCAGATTTAATCTAGCATTAGCGAGGAGCAGTAGAGTGAAGAAAGAAAGGAGAGAAAGATGGTGTCCGGAGGCCATTGGTGGCAACTGCCGATGGGGCTTCAGGAGGTGGCCAGCAGGGGAGGTGGTGGATCTTGGTGCCTGTAGCTCAAATGGTTGTTTGTAAATAAATGCCGGCATTGTTTTAATAGGGGGAAAAGAGGTAAAATAGGCCTAGTGCCGTCGCCCGTCAGCCGTGTGGAAAATTTGGGTCCTGGGGCCATGCTAGACTCAGTTTTCATATCTGGTGTTGACTTTGGACTTTCCTATTCTGCCCATGTATTTCATAGTTTATTACTACTATTTTTCACTTGTGGCTTTCCAACTGATCTAAAATAGTTCAACCTTTAAAAAAAAAAAAAAAACTAGTGTTCAAAGCACACATATAATATGCATGTGCAGTTAAAAGCAATAGAAAAGAAATAGGAGTGGATAAGAAGTGGGGAAAGAAAATAATTTTTTTTTCAGAGAGAAGTTAAAATATTACTACTATTCAGTAGTTAGTTTTTTCTCTCTCTCTCTCTCCCTTAATTATAGGGAATTGATACCTTTGAAGTTAGTTTGAAATATTTAAATAAATTTATTTTTATGAATTATTTAAAAAAATATTTTATCCATTTCTAATTATAAGATCAATATTGATTTTAAAAAAAAATCAATTTGAGATATTTTTAAATTTAAAATTGTCATGATTTATTTAAATTTTGAAAACATTAAATCTTATAACTAGTACTACTCTTTAGGTAGTTTATAATATTCACGATTGTATTAAGTATTAACTAACATAAGTACCAAATTTGAATTTAAAAATATTTGAAATTAACTTTTAAAAAGTCAATATTAACTATGTATATATTAAATGTAAGATTTATTATTTTATAATTTTTAATATATTATAATCTTCAAAATGTAGGATGATTCTATAATTTGTACGGGAAAAGTATAGCAAAACATGTATGTACTACTGATATCTCTTTCTAGATCTCTATTATCTATCTGGTATTAAAAATTCATGACTGAAAAGATAAAATGTGAGATGCCGAGATTTTAGGTGAATATTATATTAAATATTGGTAATAAATAAACTTCTAAAAAGAAGGAAGGTGAATATTTTAGGCAACACGTACCATTCGGTGATAACAGTGAATGGTTTAATTTTAATTGGATGAAGTGGGGGAGATTTGAGGATATAAATTTTGTGAAGCAAATAGTGAGTTTGTTTGTTTGTTTGTGTAGGCTACTAAGTCAGACCGGTTGGACACTCGAATCGTTGGGACCATTCTTGTGGGGAGGGGAGTGAATGCTCTTATTAACTTGTAATTATCAGCGGACTTGACTTTGGTAGGGCTGCGGCTGGGGCCGGAGAATAAGACTTTGATTGGGGCAGCTCAGGTCTGTCTGGTACGGTCGTGCCTTAACAACATTCATTTTCTAATCCTCAATTAAGTTTATTTTTATAGACTTCTATCACAATCCAACTTTGTCTTATTTCTTATGTTTATTTAATTACTTTTTTTCCCAAGGAAAAATCTACAGTGCCCGGACATTTAGCACCTAAGCATGCCCAAGGAAAAATCTACAGTGCCCTGACATTTAGCACCTAGCATGCCGCCCGGGTGGGCATTATTGATATGAAGGAATTTAGAATTAAGGAGCAGAAGAGAATTAGGATAAGAAGGGAACTGTATTGGGGATAAAAACTACCTCTTCATTCAATCCATTCAGGCTATATATAGCCATACAACTACTACAGAAATTAACAACAAAGCAAATAAACAGGACCCATTATGCTATAGGATAAAGAATAGCATCCACTGTGCTACCCACTACCCAAAGCTTATTCCGTAACCGACTTGTTAACGCCAAGTTTTGCCGGCGCGTCCAATCACCAAATCCGCGCGCTCCAACCTGCACAATAACACGTCACAAGCGAAGCTTGACGGCTGTGGCCGCCGGGTGATGGCTCCGGTGTGAGAATAAGTACAGACTGGTTATAAGGTTAACAATGGAGGCAGTAGTGTATAGTGCTTAAGTGAATATTACCTCTTACCATTAGGTCAAACCTTGTATTTATAGTCATTCTCACTGCCTCTAGATCCCCTGTCCCAGTCGAGTTAGGACTCCTAAACATGGCAGTTACCATTGTTTGGGTCCAACACAATCTCCTTCAAAAGTACAAGTTGGTGGTTATCCAACCACTTGCCTTGTAGGAGTTGGTATTGAGATAGGATTAGGGTTAAGACTCTTAATCCTTTAGACTCCTTATTGCTCCGGGCTCCATCCGAGAAATAACCTTCGGTATGGGCCTTCCAAAGTGGTCTGAACCCCGTCCCAAAGGGTTCGGCAGTCCGGCCCGAAGGGCTTGGTAATCCGACCCCGAACATCGTCATGTTGGCCTGGGCTCCGGTCCCGTGGGACTAGGATGCCCGATCCGAATAATACCAGCTGGATCTGGGTTCTGGCCCAAAGAGCTCAAATACCCGATCCCGAACTCTGCTACCCCAATCCTGGCTTCGGCCCACTGGGCCCGGTAAGCTCCTCTCGACCCAGGCCTTCTATCCATGTAGGGGTCGGTGGATTATACCCGATCATTGCCCCCCCAGTCTCTCATTATAACAAGCTTTTAATGGGATATTTAATGAGAGATTTGAAGAGGCGCCTGGGTAATCCAACCGACCTAATTAATGCAGTGCACGATACACAAGAAATGAACGGCCCAACGTCATTATTAGCCGCCTATTGAGATTCGTGTAGCATCAGTATAAATACCTCCCCACCCCATGACAACCATTCTTTACGAACTCTCTTTTCTCTAAGCGCATTTCAAAATATTTTCGGCTAGCACGATTTTCGGCGAGAACCTTCCTTTACTCCGGTCAGCCCTTTTACCACCCAAATTGCCTTATTTCCACCACCAATTTGCTCTAATGGCTGACTCCGGCATCCTCCCAGTTGCTTCCACCACCGCCGTGATCCCTACCACTGAAGTCACCCTCAACGCCATCGAAATGGCCGCCGCCGTTACCATCGCCAGCACTGACTTGGTGCCGGTTGATTTACCGGAAGCTCCCACCGGAGACTCAGCTGATGGAACCGAGGCACGGATCCGGTCTATCTACCGTTCTGAGGCGGAATATTCTCATGTCAACACAATATCCTCCATTACTCCGTCACAGATTTCTGATGCCCGAGCCCTCTTCAACATCCCCCCAGAATATAAGCTTCGGGCACCTCGAACCGAAGAGAGAATGTTCTGGCGCCCCGAAGGCAAATGGGTGGCCATCCCCACTTATGCTCTGAGGTACGGTATCCGTTTCCCTCTTCACGAGTTTATCGTGTCTTTTCTCTGCTTCGTTGGGATCGGGTTCGCACAACTTGTGCCGAACTCATACATCCACTTGATAAGTTTTATAGCTATCTGTCAAGAACTAGGGATCACCCCTGGTCTTGATTTTTTCTTCGTCTTGTTTTCGGTCGGCAAATCCAAAGAGCCCGGTTTTCGTCAACTGAACCGTGTCTCCGGCCGATCCACCTTTGCCAAAACTCCTTCCAGCAACAAGGGTTGGCATAATCAGTGGATCTTCGTCAAAGGGACCGACCTTCAACTTCTCCCGAACTGGGCCACTCCCGAAGATCCTATCGTGAAAGTGACCACCTTCCCCACCGACCGAAGGGAGGAGTTCCGATCTTTCTATCGGAAGGTGAAGGAGACCATGTGGAGCCTGGATACTCTGGCCGACGAGGCCTGGCTGTACAGGCACGGATGTGAGTATTCTATCTTAATCTCTTTCGAGCATTAATTTCTGATTTGTTTTTCTAATTTCCTGGTGTCTCTACTTGTTTCTGTAGTGACAATCTTCAAGCCGAAGGGTGCTGATGAGTCTCTTACCCCCTCCCCGTTCGGTCCGGCCCGATACTTCTACCCCTCGGGGATGACGCGGCCGAAGGGGAGACTATCCCGATTTCTGAGCTCTCAGTCGACTCCTCTCCAACCGTGCCGAAGAATGTCATGAAGATGACTGCAGCTGAAAAGGTGGCTCAGCTGAGGAAAGGCCAGAAGAGGGCTCACCCGAAGGGCGCCTCTAAACAGTCTCTTCCAAAGCTGGCCACCCCGAAGCTGACTCTTGTTCTTGGGGATCCTGAGGGGACCAAGGAGGAAACTCTGAGGCCTCACCCCAAGAAACAAAAGCTGGTAAATGAGCCCGACCTCCAGATGATCGAGGTCCAACCGGATGCTGCCCTGCAGACTCCTGTGGTTCGGTTTTCAGCTGAGGTCGGGCCCTCTGCCTCCTCCGGCCCTGGTGCATAAGCCGGTCCTTCCGAACGGTCTCCGACCCAATCTTTTTGGCCGAAGAGTCCGTCGGAAGCTTTTCCTTTCGACCGCTTGGATTACTTCAAGCTTCCTGCTGATGATGCCCGGTTCAAAGGGTATTCGGCCGAAGCCTTGATGGTGGCGTATATCAAAGCCCAGAGTCAGGTATTCCCGAGCGTTCCTGTATTTTATAAATAACTGTCTGACCATTATTAACCTGTTTCTTTTTCCTTTGATGCAGGCTAACGCCATTCTGGCCCGGGCTATCCCTCCTGTCGTCAAGGCCACCCGGAAGGAGGCTCAGATTCGCGCCGAGGTGGAATTGCTCGAGGCGGATGTTCGGGGGTTATCGGCTGAATTGACCAAGGAGAAGGAAAATCATGCCGATACCCGCAATAAGGTGACCTTCGCCGAACGTCAAGCCAATGAACACCAGAGACTCCATCATAATCTGCAGAAGGAGGTCATTGCACTTGACGGATACAATAAACAGCTCATCGAGGAGAGTGCTCTTCTGAAAGAGAAAGATCTGGATCAGCAGAACGCACTTCTGATCCTCCAAAGCCAAATTTCTGAGATGCACGCCCAACACTTGGTGCTGATGAAAGAGAATACCGCTTTGGGGGCAGAATGTGCCGAGGCCAAGCAGCGAGGTGTGCGGGAGTATCAAGAATCGTCTGAGCTCCGTGATACCATCATGGGCCAATTCACCGAAGGTTATGGAGCTCATAAGGAGCGGGCTCAGGCGAAAATGACTGCTGCTGGGCTCGATCCTGCTATCCTGGACTCCTCTGATGATGAGTCCGACGCCGGAGATGGTGCTGATGGCGAGGGTCCTCATCCGTAGTTTAGGATTTCACATGTAATTTTTGTCTTTATTTCTTTTGTAACTTTGCCCGATCGGATCTGCGTATAACTGTGTCCGATCAGTTCAAGTTGTTTTGTAACTATTCTGATCGGATCTGTTTATCGCCAGTCCGAGGGGCTTTGTACATTTTTGGAATATAAATGAAGATCAAAATTGTGAAGAGGAATCCGGCTCATTTTATTGATGTATAAAGCAGTTTACATGAACAGAAGTAAATTACATGACTCTTACTGATAATATTTTCTAAGTCTTCCAGCATGCCATGTATTCTTTACCTCTGTACCGTCTAATGCCCGAAGCCGATAAGTTCCCGGCTTCGACACTTCGGTTACTTCATAAGGTCCCCCCCAGTTCGGCATTTACTTGCCCGTGTTCTGGGGGGTTGATGCCTCTGCTTCCCGAAGAACCAGGTCCCCGACCTCAAACCTCCTTTGCTTCACATTCTGATTGTAGTGTCGGGCCGTCCTCTTCCGGTATATAGCTAGTCTTATCGATGCTGAATCCCGAACCTCATCCAACAGATCCAGATTCAATCGTAAACCATCATCATTGTATAATTCCTGGTACTGACTGACTCGAAGTGTTGGTGATCCGATCTCGACGGGTATCAATGCATCGGTTCCATAGGGCAGTCTGAACGGTGAATCCCCCGTTGTGGTCCTTGGGGTAGTTCGATACGCCCATAAGACGCTGAGCAGCTCTTCGGGCCATCTTCCCTTTAATTCATCCAACCTTCTTTTAATTCCTGTGAGCAGGATCCTGTTGGTGACTTCTACTTGTCCATTGGATTGGGGGTGGGCCACTGAAGTCTTTCTGTGTTGGATGCCTAACTCCTTTAGGAAAATTTCGAATTTGGACCCCACAAATTGTCTCCCATTATCCGAGACCAAGGCCATTGGAATGCCGAACCGGTAAACAACATACTCCTTAAAGAACTTGAGGCATTCTTGTTCGGTAATCTTATGTAATGGTTTGGCTTCCACCCACTTTGTCATGTACTCGATTGCAACAATTATGAAAGTGACCTGTCCTTTGGCCTTCGGTAATGGTCCCAAGATATCAATACCCCACATGGCAAATGGAATAGGGGATAAGACCGAGTACAACTCCTCGGGAGGTTGATGTGGGATAGAACTATATAACTGACACTTAGGACATTTTTTGACGTAGTCCTTTGCTTCCTGAAAGATGGTCGGCCAATAGTATCCCTGCCTCATGATTTTGTAAGCCAATGACTTGGCCCCCATGTGATCCCCACAGATTCTTTCATGTACTTCCCTCAGTGTATACTCAGCCTCCGAAGGCGTCAGACACTTCAGTAAAGGAGAGGTGAATGCCCTTCGGTACAGATCCCCATCAATAAGGACGAAGTTAAAGCTCCTGTGTTTGATTTTTCTAGCGTACATGCGATCCGAAGGCAAAATCCCCTCGGACAAGTAAGTGATGTAAGGCGTAAGCCAACAGTCGAGCCGATCTAGGGTCAACACATCAGTCCTTTGAATACTAGGTTTGTCTAATACTTCCAAGTATACTGATCCAGTGAAGGAACTTGCTTCGGTTGTGGCTAACTTGGCTAGGGAATCTGCTACTGTATTGTCTGTCCGATCGATTCCTATACAGCTGTACGACTCGAAGTATGAGAGTCCGTCCCTTGCCGCTGCCAGGTATTTTGCCATTCGGGCCCCTCGGGTCTCATACTCTCCCGATATCTGTTTAACCACCAGCTGGGAATCACTGTACACCACTATCTTTTTCACCTCCAGGCCTCGGGCTAATCTAAGTCCGGCCAAAATGGCTTCGTACTCGGCCTCGTTGTTGGTGGCCTTGAATCGAAACCTAATGGCCTGTTGGACCCGGAACCCTTCGGGACTAGTCAGAATGACCCCCGCTCCGCTGATGTCTGAAGTAGATGACCCGTCCACGTATAGAGTCCAGACAGTTGGTAGTGATCGAGCTTCGGTGATCGAAGCCACGTCCGGTTCGCTGAAAGAACACTCCACGACAAAATTTGCTAAGGCCTGTCCCTTAATTGCCGTTCAGGGATGGTATTCTAAGGCGAATTGAGTTAGCTCCATTGCCCATGCGGCAAGCCTACCCGAGACTTCGGGCCTGTGCAGTACTTTTTTCAAAGGCTGGTCTGTGTAAACTATTATTAGCCGACCCTGGAAATAATGCCGAAGCTTCCGACTTGCGATGATCAGAGCGTAGGCGAACTTCTCCAGGTTAGGGTATCTGGTTTCTGCATCTCGGAGGACGTGGCTGACATAGTAGACCGGAAACTGCCTTCCTGCTCTCTCTCGCACCAGTGCTGCCCCCACTGCCATCGAGCTTGCGGCTAGGTATAGATATAGTGGATCCGAGGGGATCGGTTTCATCAGCAAAGGTGCCGAGGACAGGTATTGCTTGATCCCCTGGAAGGCGTCTTTGCACTCGGAGGTCCACTAGAAACTCTTCTCATTTTTTGGCCCCTTTAAAGTGTCGAAGAATGGCAAACACCTTTCCGCTGATTTTGATACGAACCTTCTAAGAGCCGCTATCCGACCTGTCAGCCTCTGCACATCTTTGTAAGACTTCGGGGATTTCATATCCAGTATCGCTTGGATCTTCTCCGGGTTTGCCTCGATACCCCTTTTGCTAACCAGATAACCGAGGAACTTTCCTGATCCCAATCCGAAGGTACACTTTGTTGGGTTGAGGCGAAGTTTATACTTACGAACCGTTTCAAAGCAGTTTTCCAGGTCCACCAGATGGTCTCTAATTGACACGCTTTTTACAATCATATCGTCTACGTAGACCTCCATGCTTCGGCCTAGCTGCTTTGTAAACACATAGTTCATCATTCGCTGATAGGTGGCCCCTGCGTTCAGTAGTCCAAAGGTCATCTTTCGATAGGCATAGATGGCCCGATGCGTGATGAAGCTTGTCTTCGGGATGTCCTCCTTAGCCATTGAAATTTGATGATATCCCGAAAAAGCATCCATGAAGCTCAGCATGCCGTATCCTGAAGTGGCATCAATCAATTGATCAATGTTGGGCAAAGGGTAGAAATCTTTCGGGCAAGCCTTGTTCAGGTCTGTGTAATCAATGCAGATTCTCTATTTCCCATTCTGTTTTTGAACCAGCACCACGTTCGCCAGCCACTCTGGATAGTCAATTTCAAAGATAAACCCTGCCTCCAATAATTTAGCGACCTCTTCATCGATAATTTTCTGCCTTTCTGGGGCAAAGATTCTTCTCTTCTGTATGACCGGTCTCTTATTGGGATCCACTTCCAGTCGGTGTGATGCTATTGATTTATCCACCCCGGGCATATCACTGGGTACCCACGCGAAGATATCCGCGTACGCCCGAAGCAGATCGATCAACCCGGTCCGGAAGGGTTCTGTCAATCCTGAGCTAATCTTTATCATTTTCTCCTCGTTCCCCAAGATCAGTTGTATATCCTCCGTTTCTTCGGCTGGTAGAGCAAGTGGTTCCGCACTACCTTCTGTAAAGGGTTACTATCTCAATAGCCATTGTCTGCTTCTGCTTGCTTACCCCGGTTCCTGAAGAGATCAAAGTATTCCGATAACACCTACGAGCGATATCTAGGTCACCTTTTACCTCTCCAATTCCGTTCGGTGTGGGAAACTTGATCTTGAAATGAGGTATGGAGGTGACTGCTTGCAAGGCCGCCAGGGTCGGTCTTCCCAATATGGCGTTGTAAGCCGAATCCACCTGAACAACAAAGAATCTGACTATAACCTCCAGCTGTTGGGGAGCTGTGCCAAACTTAACCGGCAATTCGATGGTGCCCGACACATGCACCGGGTCGCCACTGAATCCGTACAAGGGTCCTTCTCCCCCCAGTTCCATCTTCTTTCCCCCTAGGTCCATCCTCTGATAAGCATGTGTATACAGTATGTCGACCGAGGATCCGTTGTCTACCATCATCCTTCTCATGTCCACTGGTCCGACCTGAGCTGTTATCACCAATGTTCCATCATGCGACTCTATAGGATTCGATGGGTAGTCTTCATATGAGAAGGAAATAACTGCCCCCGGGAAAACCCTTTCCTTTTTTACCGCGGATCCTGCAACCGATAAGACGGCGTCTAGATGTTCACTTCTCTTTCGTCCTGTCAGGCGCCCTACCGAACCTCCGGATATAACATCAATCACCCCCCGAGCGGGCTGGTTCTGATTTGGCGGCGTTTCCCGGGCCTGAGTCCTGTCTTCTTCTATTGGTTGAGTCCTAGCATCTTCCCGGCCGGCCACATACTGGACCAACGTCCCATTCTGAATATTTTTCTCGATGAGATCCCCCAGATCAAGGCATTCCTCTGTCGTATGACCCACATTTTGATGGTAACTGCAGTATCTATTTTTGCTACGCTTCCCTGGCTTCGGCCTCGTCCTGCAGGGCTCATAGAAGGGTTTGTCCTTGATGTCTTCCAATATTCTTGC